>MJUU01007838.1:5775-22519 GCA_002080025.1 Modiolus philippinarum
GAGATCTTAAAACAATTTTCTATTCCGAGCTTGAATCAGATGCTCCTCCATCCGTCATAATTATTCATTTAGGTGCCAATGATTTGACATCTGTCTGAACTAGCACCCTTTATTCTCAGATCAGAAGGGATATTTCTGAATCGCATAGGACGAGAGGCATGCTTGAGAGCAGATGGGCGTTTTATCAAGCATATAGTTGATCACACAGCACCAAATTAATATTTTGATGATGGAGTTCTTTTGAATGACCTTCGTAATATTTTCCCACACGAATTACAAGGTGCACTTGAAGTTTTTATATTAACAAATGTATGGTTCTTTACTTACGTATTAATAAACAACTGAAAGAAAGTGTGAGCTTAAAACTACTTTTAATATAATTTTTGATGATTTTTTTTTACTTTGTTAATACAAATTTAAGTGGTTGGATTCTGGCACTCATTCATTAATTTTTTAGTACCTTAATTTTTCACTTTGCCTGGCATTTTTTCCCTGGGGGTGAAATTGCATGGTATATTTAAGGCTCGTTTTGTCTTTACATTTAGATCATATTGGTTATTTGTTCTCTATCAGTTTTTTAAATATCTTTGAGTTTATGGTCTTCCAAACGTTTAGATTTTATCTGCACCGAAGAGAATAAAATTTTCGAAATGCGCATATGCAGATTGATTGATTGATTGAATATTGTTTAACGTCTAATCAGCAATATTTCAGCTATATCAAGACGAGAACAAGTTTGTTGATAAATAATCACTTTGGGGCATGGAAATGGCCATGGGACGGGAAATTCTGACTGCCACTGGAAAAGTAGGGTGAAATCGTCAAGGGCGGGGAATTTAGCCTTGTAGCCGATCACCTACAAACCACCCCAAAAAGAGCTTGCTACAAGGGTTCTTTAACGTGCAGGAAGCGTGGCATTTCTTCCAACACGTGGACCTGAGTTTACATCCCATCCGAAAGATGGGTTGTGTATTTATTAATCCCGCACAACCACGGAATGGGTCCTATTTCTATATCCCGGGACCCTCGGGGTCAGCCTCCGTTTAGGAGGGGTCACACCCCGCAAGCCGGAGATACTGGGTCCTATTCCTATATCCCGGGGTTCCCTCGGGGTCCTCTGTTAGGGTGGCTCATACTCCAAGCTCAGAGGATGCTGCGGGCCTATTCTTCAGCCGGGACCGCGCACGGCGGCGCATATGCAGAAAATAAATTCACAGTAACTTCGGTATTTTGTAATTTGTGTGGCCTCTGAGGGTAGGAATGGTGCTGCGGTCATCTGAAAGGGTGGGTCAAAAGCTTATGACCTCTAAAGGTAGGTTGTGACCTCTAATAGTAGGTGAAAAATTTTATGACGTCAAAAGGTTTTAGTTTTGAGTATGGCATTGCTATCGGATTTTCCTATGATGCCATTATTTCAACCATTTTTATTTACCAGCGTCTAGCCACTTGCTACGGCCTTTCGGCCATCTCGGCCCTATGTATTTTTATTACAAATTAAAGTATATGAATTTTTTACATGTTTTTGTAATTTGATATCAGCTTATCAGGATATTCATAAAGCGTTTCACTTGTCATCCATTGTTACTCTATAAATGTATTACCTGCTGTCTGTCAATTGTTGACATTCTATAAAGTGTATCACTTGATATCTGTCGTAACTCTATCAGTGTATCACTGCTACTGTCGTTTTTATATTAGACTGCTTTTGGACGTGCATGGGATTTGTGAATCAAGTATATGATGTAAGAGAAGAGCAAAATTTCCAAATTAAACAAATGTAAAGGCGGATTTATAGCCGAATCGATATAAATATGTACAATATATCATTTTTTTTTCAAAGTAATTGTAACTAACATATCAACAGATAAATATAAATAAATAACGGGAAAACATGAACACTCTTTTTTTAGAACCTATAAATAACGGGAAAACATGAACTCTCTTTTTTTAGAACCTATAAATAACGGGAAAACATGAACTCTCTTTTTTTAGAACCTATAAATAACGGGAAAACATGAACTCTCTTTTTTAGAACCTATAAATAACGGAAAAACATGAACTCTCTTTTTTTAGAACCTATAAATAACGGAAAAACATGAACTCTCTTTTTTAGAACCTATAAACAACGGGAAAAACATAAACTTTTTAAGCTATTTTTTTAGTTCATCTGAAAATCTTTTTTGGGGGAAAAGTGCAGTTATCAAAACAGGGAACTCGGTCTTCGTTTATGTTTAATATTCTTAGATAACGGACGAGTTTAGGTAAATGCCCAGGCTCATATCATTTACTTCCAACGGACATAAGGTATGTTCAGATTCCTGCCAATTCCAAAAAGACGGTAACATAACTTATGTCACAATGATACTTGTATTTTTTATACTTGTTTCCTCCTCCCCTCGTTTCAAATAGTGGTTGTTTTCTTCTGTTGCAACGGCTTTAAAGGGCCCACTCTACAAAAACTGATTTTTATTTCTGTGCTTTGTATCCTTAACGTCTTTGTTTTCTGTGTCCTCGTTTTGGCCATGTATTTGGACTTCGATTTTTGTAAATACCTCTACTTTGTTCCTTCGGTGTTCTACTGTCGTTGTTTCTTAAAATATTGCATGTGATTAAATTATTAAAATTGTATTCTGTAATGAATTGTTGACATGTTTTTTTTCAATTAACTTATGTAAGACGACACCGTTCGCTCCTTTCACTAGTAGGATTCTGGCTAGAGATAAGGGGTGGGTAATCTTTTCTCTTCTGTTAAGTACATGTTTTTCGAACATGCTTATGTAGAGACACAAGGATGTCAATGCACATGCTTCTTTACAGGTGGGAACACCAAAACCAAATAAATATGCGATACAACCATCAGATTATTATGCAGTCATCTTATAAATTATATTTTATATTTATTTTCAAACAAATCCAAAGAAAGAATAACAGCTCTTATTTTCAAACAAATCCACAGCTCTCTCAAAGTTTATTAACCTGGCACCTGAATCGATTTCAGGGGGCACGCGGGTGCGTACCAAAATGGTGAATATGGTTATGTCTTGCCGATGCGGGGTAGTCAGGACATGCATAAAATACGCAAAGCCTGACCGCGAACAATTGTAGTTTGTTCTTGTCCAGATATACCTGAAATACTGCTCACTGGATGTTAATCTCTAACTGCTCATTCAATCAAAGATGACTAACTTAAGTGATAGTAAGGAGCAACCAGTTTGGAATCTCCTAGTTACAAACTTGATGAGCAGCGACAAGGAATGGATACAGCACTCATCAATCTTCTTGGCAGGATGGAAATATAAGGAGAAACTTGATAGTGATTAATATACAATAGATGTATATTATCAACGAAGAACTAAAAGGTTTTTTTTCTTTTTTGCAAACATATCTGCAATTATTTAATGCTCAAAACATAACATCAGTGAACATTTCTAGATTTTTTTTTCATTAATAGGTGATTATATGCTATTCTTGAAGTGTGCATTGCCTTATCGACATTATTTACACAACATTGTCGAACTAGATCAATTACACAGTTATCACGTAGGGCAAAATTCGCATATCCGGGTGGTGAGTTCCGGACCAACAACACGTGTTTTTGAGCTCTCTGCATACTGCGCTTACTTTGAGATATTTAAGGTTCTCATTGAGTCAGTAAGTCTGTCAAAAACAAAAAGTTATATCAACAACACATTATCCTGTTCAACTTGTATTATTTTGTTACAAATACTTCCATATTTGTACGTTTTCAGTACTTTTGTTAAGTGCTCATCGTGTCCAAAATGGCGGACGATACAAACCAGGTTTCTATCAATAGTCATATAACTGATGACACAGATAGCAATGAGGTATTTGGATATTCAGGTCCATCATTTACACTCGTCATTAGTCAGGGTGACTCTCAAACAAATATCCAAAACCAAGGCTATCTGTCTGATCCAGGATGGGTCGAGATCACGAGTTCGAAAAAGAGAAAAGCGAGCCAAACGCCTCCGAAATTTTCATTTCGTGTTCCATCGAGAAGCGTCGAGGATCCTGTCTCTTATGAACAACAAAAATTTAGCAATGACAAGCATATAAACAATAAATTTATAGTTATCATTAGTTTTGAAGAAGTCAAGTTGGGAAGTAGTAACCAGCTAATGATACAAAGGTTGTTACATAAAACAATTGGTATAGTAAGATATGCAAGATCCACCAAGAATGGTGACCTCCTTGTGTCATGTTGTGATGAAAATCAGTATTATAGTAAACTGAAAAAACTGACACAACTAGGTGACTGGCAGGTTACAGTTAACAAGCCAAAATTATTGAATACATCAATAGGGTGTATATATGGTGTCCCATCTGACATAAATGAGAAACAGGTTACAGATAACTAAATACCGAAGTTACTGTGAATTTACTTTCTGCATATGATATCTTATCAATATATAAGGTACAAAAGGCTCAAAGATTGACAAGGTATGATCAGGTAAAAAAAGTTAAAACTGCAAGTAGTACTATTAAGCTATATTTTAACTCTACTAGTCTGCCTAATCAGGTTCAAATAGGTTTTAAAAACTATACTGTTAAAGCTTTCATACCAAAGCCAATACAGTGCTACAAATGTCAAAAGATTGGACATATTGCCAAAGACTGTACAAAGGCTACAGCTTGTCTAAAATGTGGAGGTGAACATGAAGTTCATCTGTGTACTACAGATGTGGTAAAATGTATTAACTGTAAAGGTTTCCACCAAAGTAATGACCCAAAATGTCCAAAAAGGTTACACACTAGACAAATAATAAAAACTCTGGTAACAGAAAAATGTAGTAGTCAAGAGGCTAGAGAGATAGTCAAAAAAGTAAATAATACTAAGCAAAATCCCAATACTGTTACCCAACTACCTAGCACCAGCAGTCATACATATACCTCTGTACAAAAGCCTGAACAGCTACCATATTCATATACTGATAACCTTGTATGCTTATTACTTAAGATAGTTACTAATTTGACTACCCTAAGCTCCAAAAGTAATACATATATTGCAGATACTCTTGAAGGTTGGACCAAACAATTCTTGGGTATAGAATTAGACTCTGATAGACTCTTGGCTAGAGCATGCCCAAAAAATGGTTAAAATGTCTGTTGTTAAATGAATACTTATAATTACAATAATGACATTTTTAATAGCACAATGGAATTGCCAGGGGCTTAGAGCTCATGGCCATGAATATATGTGGCACCTAAGTAAAGAAAATAATATTCCATCCATAATATGTTTCCAAGAAACATTGTGCAATAAATATGATGACTTATTAACAATGAGAGGTTATACTATAGCTGACTATTCCACTAGAGATGGAAAGGGGGTGGAACAGCAATCTATTGTAAAAAGGGAATTAATTTCTCCAAATTTTCTGTAACTACTGTATTTGAAGTGTCTTGTATAGAAGTATACATTGATAAAAAGCGAATTAAAATAGTCAATTTGTATGACGCAAATATTAACACAAAAAGAACTGATTATGACAATTTAGGAGATCAACTTGGAAATGACTTTTTGATTTTAGGTGATTCAATGCACATCATAGACTGTGGGGTAGTGCTACCAATAGCACAAAGGGCAAGGAATTATATGATTTTATTGTCGATAGAAATATATTTATATTTAATGATGGGTCAGGTACAAGACTCAATCCTATAGATCTAAGTACCTCATGTATTGATATATCATTATGTAGTATGTCACTAGGACACAAGTTCTCTTGGACAGTTGACAACTCCACATATGGTAGTGACCACTTCCCAGTTATTGTAGAAACAAATGTTAAAACAGATGCAAAATCACTATATTTATCTAATAACTGGAATTACAATAAAGCTGACTGGGATAGATTCACCAGGGAAAGTGACAAAAGGATAACCCCTGATATGGTAACTGTAGATATACAAACATCCAACGGAGTTATAAGTGATAAAATACTGGAAATTGCTGGTGAATGTATCCCTGTCAAATTAACCAAAGGTACTAAAGATAAACCATACGTCCCTTGGTGGAATCATAAATGTATACTTGTTGTAAATGGACGAAATAAGGCTAGGAACAAAGCCCAACATAGTGGTAGGGGTGAGGATTTTATTTCATACAAAGAAAAACAATCTATATGTAGAAAGGTAATTAGAAATACCCAGAACGAATACTGGGAACAATATTGTAACTCACTAAACAGTGATACTAAAGTATCAGAATTGTGGCATAATGTGAAAAGAATGCTGGGAAATAAATCCCAACAAACAACAATACCTACCTTAAAGGTAAACAATACTAATTATATTGATAATCTTGATAAAGCAAATGTCCTTGCTGAAAGCTATAGCAAGGTCAGTAGCACAGACAATTATGACACTGATTTCAAAAACAGAAAAAATGAAATTGAAAAAAAAGTCAATATTTTTGAAAAGGAATACTCTAATAATGATGAAAATATCAATGAAACATTTAATTTGCAGGAACTAAAAGATGCTATCAATGACACCAATGATAGCGCACCGGGTGATGATAGATTGTCATATAAAATGTTTAAATACTTCACTGATAGAACACTCAGTGTTATTTTACTATTAATAAACTATGTATGGACCCTTCAAGAACTACCCAATGAATGGAAGCACTCAATTGTTATACCTGTCCCTAAAGCTGGCAAAGACCCAAGTGATCCTTCCTCATATAGACCAATATCCCTAACTTCAAACCTCAATAAAATTATGGAAAAAATGGTTAATAATAGGCTTAGATGGTTTTTAGAAAAAAAAATAACATTTATACACCAAATCAAAGTGGATTTAGAAAAAACAGAAACACTATTGAACAATGTTTGAGACTCGAAAATGAAGTACAAAAGTCGTTTATACAAAACCATATAACCGTTGGAGTTTTTATTGATTTCCAGAAAGCATTTGACATGCTCTGGAAACAGGGGTTACTCAAAAAAATGATTAGTTATGGCATTACAGGTAACATGTTAGCATACGTTAATAAATTTCTTAGTAACAGAACACTACAAGTCAGAGTAAATGATACATTGTCAACTACATATAACTTAGAAAACGGGACTCCCCAAGGCAGTTGCATAAGTCCAACCTTGTTTAATATTATGGTAAATGACATGTCAGAATCAGTAAAAAATTCCAAAATATCACAATTTGCAGATGACAGTGCCATATGGAAATCAGGTCCAAACCTAAACTTTTTGCAAAATAAAATCCAAGAGGATTTAAATAGTATTTATGAATGGTGTTTAACTTGGGGATTTATTATTTCCCCTGCCAAAACTGTATGTATGGTGTTTACAAGACGACGCAAAATTTCAGATATTCACTTGAAACTTGGTGACAATGTACTAACAGTGGTATCAGAGACCAAATTTCTAGGCCTAATATTCGATAATAAATTACTATGGAAGAAACATATTGACTATATCCACAATAGATGTATGAAAGTAATTAATTGTATGAGAATGCTCACAGGTACAACCTGGGGAGCAACCAGTCAAACACTTCGTAATATTTATATAGCAATGATAAGGTCCAAAATAGATTATGGATGCGAAGTGTATAATTCGGCATCCAATTCTGTTATCAAAAAGCTGGAACAAATCCAATACCAAGCTTTAAATATTTGCACTGGCTCTATGAAAGGTACATCACTTGCATCTCTACAAGTAGAGATAGGGGATCCACCATTAAATATACGACGGAAAGGTTTGATAACCAAAACGTATTTAAACTTATGTAGTCATAACAAAGATCACCCAGTAAAACGGGAAATTCAGAATAATACTACTTTTATACTAAACCATAAAAAAGTAAAGAAAAAGCCCTTTCATGATGTAGCGGTTAGTATGCTTACGAATTACAGTGATACACAATTAGATAACGTTTATCTATACCGGGAAATAGATGATCCCCCATGGCACTTTATAAAACCTCGTATTAGTACAGATCTGCATAAAGTTATTAGCAAGAAAGATTTTGATTATATAAGTAAAAGCGAAGCTGATATACTGATTGATAAAAAATATGCAAATTATGTTAACGTTTTTACAGATGGGTCAAAAGATAGTGAAAAAGAAGTAAGCGGGTGTGCATTCGTATGCCCAAGTTTAAAATATTCAAAAGGTGTCAGGTTACCCAATTATGCATCAATTTTTATATGTGAATTGTATGCTATACAAATCTGTTTAAAATGGTTAAAAGATATTGAACCGGCAAATGTGGCAATATTTGTTGACTCGTTGTCGGTCCTCCAAGCTCTACAAGGGCCTATGTATAAAGTCAAAAATGATATTATCAGAAGCATATATTTACTTTACTCGGAACTGTTTAAATCTGGTTTTAACATAGTATTTGAGTGGATCCCGAGCCACGTAGGTATCTATGGTAACGAATTAGCTGACAGGGCAGCAAAACATGCACTTAACAATGACTCAATTACACAAACTCTTATTTATAAGGATGAAATAAAAGTATTGTCAAAATCAGTGATTGAAAAAGCATGGCAACAGGAATGGGACTTTAATCGAAATAAAGATTTATACGCTATTAAACCTGTAGTTGATTTTCAGATATCTATACCAAAACTAAATAGAAAACATGAATTACTCTTGTATAAACTACGAAACGGATATATAGGACTCAATAAACATCTGAAAAAAATAAATGTAAGTAGAACTGAATTGTGTAATGAATGTAAAGTTCCAGAAAATGTTCATCATTTTATACTTGAGTGTAAAAATTATTTGGACCCACGAGAAATAATGAAAAACACTTTGAAAGAAAGACAGATAAATGATTTTTCGCTACGCAACATCCTCAATGGAAGTAACTTTTTACCCTTCTACGAGTATGTCATGTCTACTGGACGACTCAAATGGATATGAAATAATTTTCAGAATAAGTATTACAGGTTCATCCATCAAGGTAAAACATTTTTTTACTTCAAAATTCTGGTTACAATTCTAAAGGTATACTTACCTCAAGCTGCAACATTGGTTTTATAATTTCAATACGGAAAAATATTCCGAGTTAATCCACAATTTTAACATCACAAAACATTACACTTTCACAATTTTGTCATAAATACACATTTACTTTCTACTTCAACCAAGAAATTCCATTTACTGGCTTAATTATAACATATAAATCCTGTATACACGAAATCATGATATACACGTGGTCTCCTACACTTGCGGTCAATCATTACGATCGTAGCCTTCCAAACTTTTATCCAGGTCAGTCATGGTCAATTACACACAGTCAAATTTTGGCGTCTTAAATGACATATATATAATTAAAGGTAATCTCGTACACATACCTGCCTTTGTCTTATTAGTACCGGCGTTTCATTTTAAATTCAATGAATACACCATTGTGTTCAGCAATGCATATATGCACTTTAATTTTGCCGCATGTAGTTTTCACGTCCCTACCCTGTATGTATCGCTGATAAATGATGTATTTTTGGCAACCTTATTGTATATATAAGGATTAATATACTGATATGTATTCATTTTTGATTTTGTAAAAAATAGGTAGGGGTGACAATCCCGTCAATTTTTTGACGAGATTTTCACAAATATCAGTATGATTAAAATGCACAATTGGATGTTAAGAGGGGGTTGGGGTACTATAAAGCAAAGGATATGTATTCTTGTAGATATAATGAAAATTATGCACATCATTTTAGAAATATACAAACTCAGAACCAAAGTACACACATACAAGTCATTACTTAATACCATCCAAAATACAGATATAAACATGACTGAAGTGTGAATTTGGCAACGTCAAACATACAAAATACACATTACAGTAACATGAACACTTAAACTATCTATATCTATATTTACTCAATACATTAATTAATTTGTATATGCTATAAAATCTATGTCTTGTCTTGTAAGAAGGTCCATTTATATATAAGCCATGGTTAATTCCGAAGAAAAAAAAACTCACCAATTATGTTATTCAACTTATCAAAAAGCTGGTATAAGGTATAATTATTTTATATGTAAAAGGGCGCAATTACCATATCTGGTAAGCCGCCTACAAAAACTAAATGAAGAAGACGAAGAAAAATCGCATAAAGTGAATGGTATATAAATGGCCAACGGAGTTAACACATCATATTAAAAGATCACAAATTTGTGGTTTAAGTTTGTCGATACGGCTGTTAGTTTTTTTTTAAGTTTCATTTAGTTAATCGCTATTTAAAGCTTAGACGTTGCGCACAAATTTGACTCAATAATTGTAACGTCGTCAAGCCACAAAATTGACGTAATAAAGCCGTAATTGAGAAGTGTGCAAAACTACATGTTTGTATTATATCAGTGTCCGTCGAACTTCCTTTAATATTTTAGTCGTTTCATTGTTGCGTTTTTTTAATGTTTTATCTGCTGTTTTTCCTCAATATTTCCTCTCTTTTTTTTTTGCCTTTATTTCAACCGTTTTTGCAATTGTTTATATATTTTTTGTTTCATTTGGTCTTGTTTCGCTTTGACATCACTAAAGGCCTATAAAGGATTATTTTGATCCTACACTTTATCAAAATTCAGCTATATAAAGAGTAAGGAAGAATAAATAGGAAATACATTAAACGCGCTAACCATTTAGTGATAAAATATACAGATTCAAACTTTAATGACTTTATTTGATCTATCTAAGCAGCGTAAGATTTTCTTTGAAGGGCATCATCATTTTGTTCGGAACATGTATAATTACAGAATTACATACAGGAATATGTTTTATCAAATTTTGCTCAAGTAGGGTTTCGTTTACACAATCCAAAATAATACACCATGCATATAAAACTTCGTTCGATAAAAAAGTTATACCACATTTATAGTTAGTTTATATTTATAAATTCTATGATAAGATTTTAATCTTTGCTCTTTTCTGTACTCAACTCTGTATTTATCTGTATTCTCTCTGCGTATGACAGGGGATGTTGTGCTTAAAACGAAATGATTACCACATGCATGAATTAAACTTATTGTACAACAGGGTAATGTTCTTCAATGTGTGCGTCGTCATCGACGTCGAATTTTTCAACGGAAAACGCGCGTAACAAAACCATTGGACATTTACCTTTTTTACACATTTTTTGACACATCTGTACACCATATTTAATATTGCAGCATGAAAAATATTAAAAATGCACATTTAAAGATATATTTTTAAGTGTGTTATTTATTTATGAACGGTATAAAATTATCACTTAATTCTTTGAAATACCAAAAAATATCGCGAAAAAACGTCATTTCTTGTTAATGTAACAAAATGATTGGACATCAAAAACTTTCATTTATCAAGTCCAAGAAATCGTTAATATCATATTTAAAAATATATTTCAAATGCTCTCAAACTGCACATTTGAGATTTGTATTTATTTTTCGAACTATGATTAATGTTAAAAGCTATTTACTTACTGATTTCTTCATATAACCGTAATAATTAAGCCAAGTTAACGTCCGTTACATACTCTGTACACCACTTCCGTGCTACGTACAGTGGCCATTTCTAATTTTTGTACGTTGAATTTTACACGACGTAACAGTGAAAATCAGCGAAATACGGCGTACAAAATTTGGGGGAAATCTTTTGACTATCGATGAAAGAGGAGTCCGAAAACAATCGCGCTCTTCTTTTGTATGTTACAAGTTACGCTCGTTTTTTTTCGTAGATCGTGAAAAATAAGTTTAAATCTGGACAAGAAACATATTATTTTTGCTGAAATAGACTTATGCAATAGACTTGAAAGCAAAACAAGTGTTTTTGTTTAGTTTCAATGTTATAAGGGCTTATGATAATACTTTAAAAACTCAATTTTACATGTGCCGTCAACTTTGTGCGCAGCGTCTTAAACTTTTCGTGTTGAATACGATGAGAAAAACAATGATTGATTGATTCATTGATTAGTAAGAGTTTAACATCCGTGAGATGAAAACGAGTTAATCAAGTCAAAAAATATAAGTAAGAGAAGAAAGAAACGAAGGTGTAAGGGACAACCGGGACAATCAGTTTAGATTTCCACTGGAAAAGGGGAGAGATGGGTAGGGGCAAGAAATTAAGCCTCTCACTGTTCTCCTTGGACAATATAGAAGGGGTCTTTAAACTGCATGGAGCGTGGTGTTTTTCCCACAGTGGCTAAAATGGTTCGCGGTCAGGCTTTCCATATTATGACCTGACTATCTCGCATAGTCAAGGCATTCTCCTATCCACCAACTGGCTCTGTCGCCGGAGCTTATGACAACCGATTTAAGCGTGTAATGTATTCTTTTATAACAGGTAAATGGAGTTTTTTAACCATGTTTTGAAATTACTAAAATCAACAGATGGGCTTTTTTTCTCTATTTAAATATATAAGGGCATTATAAATCACACAGATTTTTCATCGAAGCAAATCAAGGGTTTCGATATAAACCACTGCGACACGAGATATCAAGTACTATTAAGCATTAAATGGAATGTCTCAAAAATTTAGAATTAGATTTCAATGTATGTGGTAGCGGAATGTTTTGCTTCATTAACCAAAGAATTTGTATGATTGGATATGAGGGATACAGAGCGCGTGGGTAGTAAGGGGTGCGGTATAACCCTTCGACGTGGCATTGTTCATGTCATCTCTTTACACGTTGCAATCATCAGTTAAAAATAAGAATGACCATTGACTGAAATAGAAAATGACCCTATTGTAATGACGTTATATTGTTTAAAATAGAAATGATCCCTTCCACGTTGTATGTGATGTATCTTTTTCCCACGTGGCGTGAAGTTATCGTTAAAATAAATTTATGTAACCCTTCCAATATGATGTCAGAGGTCTACGAGGAGGGCACCACCTAACAGTGAAAAATTGCCATTATGTTTTCCACTCTGTGCTGAATCGATTTTAATGTTTCATAGCGACATATAAAAATGGTTTTCCGTATACCTGTCACCTGTCAAAGATCGCTAATGAATTGAATGTTTTCATTTGTATTAGAGGAACTGGTATTAGATAAACCAGGTCGCTTCCGCATCTGAAGTGAAAAATGATTGGTTATAAATATTACATAGACAATTCGAATTACAAACGTGATTTCTTCCAACATTGCATTTTTTTCTACCCTATCATCCTCGTGCAATTAAAACACATTCATTGGATGGGATAACAAACTGTGATTAACGATGAAGTAGTTAACCTTAGAAGATTATTAACATTATTTATATTTACAAGAAATATTTGTAAACAGTACCCAGAGTATGCAGCACGAGCATGGACAGTTTATCACAAAACAGCAGACATATTTGAATTTCAATGTTAATAAGATATGTCGATGATATCAACCGCCAAGTATAGCAGCAGTATGACTTCTTTCAATACATGATGAAGTCATTAGCCTAATTATAAAAATTTCTTTGCGATTTGTCAACGTGGAAAATTTTTCTGATCATTCCGGAAAGTAAACAAAATGTTCGTTCTGATATTCTTTAATTAAAAATTCGAGAGCGCCATTCTTGATTGATTGAATATTGTTTAACGTCTACTCAGCAATATTTCAGCTATATCAAGACGAGAACAAGTTTGTTAATAAATAATCACTTAGGGGTATGGAAAGGGTCATGGGACGGGAAATTCTGACTGCCGCTGGAAAAGTAGGGTGAAATCGAAAAGGGCGGAGAATTTAGCTTTGTAGCCGATCACCTACGGACCACTCAAAAAAGAGCTTGCTACAAGCGTTCTTTAACGTGCAGGAAGCGTGGCATTTCTTCCATCGTCATGTAGCACTGTGAAGAAGAAAAATACGGATAAGAGGATATGTAGGATTGTCATTGGGATCGATTGCTATGTAGTTGCAAAGCCATGGGATGATACATATGCAACAATTTCAGTCATAATTAGGAACGGTAACGCTTAATCGAACATCTAGTCGCCGAAGGAATGTATTTACAATTTTCATAATTTCTATCTAAGAAACCGTTGCAATTGATATATTTACATTTAAAAAAAAAAAAACCATAGAAAACGTAAAATAAAATAAATTATTTAATTTGTGGAGCTGATTTTTCTGTTGCAAACATTTGAATAGGAACAATATAAACTACTCCGAATCTGTCAATTGTACACCTGTATTGTTCCTCCAGTACACGCACCAGGTGACAAAGGTGAGACAACAGGTGTGGACATTATACAATTACGGACCTCTGAAGAGGTGAATATCTTAAATTGTCAACCGCACTAGGGTTATTTCCCCGAGGGAAATAACCATAGTAGGTTGACAATTTTATATATTCGCCGATTCTGATGGCCGTAAATGCTTTATTATACCGAACAAACATTGGATAAAATATTTGAAAAAAATATTTACATGGTGAATAAAAGGATATGGAGTAAATGCACATGAGACAAAGTCTCTACAAATACATGGTAAAAAACAAGCAAAGGAACAACGCTTTTATTGTTGTTCTTCATCTTGAAGTCACCATGAGGCATTAACAATGAGCTTTGCTCATACCTCATAGTAAGTTCAAGACGGCCCCTAGCACCGGTTTAAGCGGAATTCTTTGCTAATTGTCGAGCAACGTTACATCCATGTCTTTCTTGGTCATGGGTGCGGGATTGTCAACAAACATCAATTAAACTGGCAAAGTATGTATGTATGTAAAATAATGGACATGATGAAATTACTTGATTTTTTCCCCTGCTGATATCACAATCTGCTTTGCATGTGATCTTGTCTCGCTTGCATTTAGTTATATATATTTTCTTCGTATTTCTTAGTTTTCATGGATTTTATCGGGTTAAATATGAAACCAAGAAATATAAATATCATTGTCACTGTTCCGACATAGCACCAAGTGTTGCCCAAAACCGATATCTCTGGGAGAAACTTGAACTAATCCTGGATTACCCTATTCAGACACATCATATATACTCGGAGCATCGGTTTTCGTGGCCTCGAGTGTGGACTATGACGTCATGATTTCCATTGAAAAACAATGTAATCCACGAAAACTAATGTCCCACGATAACCCATGATCAGACGGTAAATCACCCTTTCCTTATTTTGTTCCCTTGCTTAAAATAATCTTACCTTATTTGTTTATGAAATCAATTTTTATATCCGTAAGATTGATTCGGTGTTGCTTATAAACCATTAATTCCTCATGGTCATTGATGTGTCACTACAATTAACTGTTATGTAGACTTCCGCCATACAAAATCTAAACTAAATTGAACGCACTTATATAAAGTTGACATAATGCATTCTCTAAGCCCATAGTAATGAAGAATTGAACATCTTCACAAAACAATGAACCTAAATAACACATTTCTCCTGTCTTTTCCCACATAATCATGAATCTATCGCTTTTAATGATATCAATATCTATTTCCTTCTGTAAATGCCTAGACGGGCCAAACCTCCCTGTTGAAGTTAACCTCCCTGTCATGATATGTCAAAAGAATATTGCGCAAAGCATGCCAATACCGTTTTTGTTGCCTTTTTAGTATTGTCGGTGTCCTTATTAGTTAGGAGCTGGTCCAAATCCTCATCGGTTGAACTGCCAAACCTGATACTGGCAGCTGCCATTTGTGTACAAACGATCATGACGTAATTAAGATGGGAGACAGTTCAGAGTAAACTGCAACCAGAGGCTACCTAAAATCCGACCGATAACGTCCTTTTATTTAATTATATCAATACAAATCGATGTCGTTTTTTTTTTAGTTTTTTTTATCAAAATACTATAAAAATTTAAAATATAACTTTTAAATTTTCAAGGTTATTCACCGGTGAATAATAGGTAATTCCATGGACATGAGTATTTTACAAAAAGTTATTCAACCTTTGTGAAAATTTCAAGAAAAATTACTTTATGTCATGTGACTTTATTTGAACCAATAGAATCAATTACTTATTATGTGAGGTATAATAATTCGTAATAGTTACCTTTTCAAACAGACACAGCGTAATAAACCAATTTACACAAAGACGTATACAATATACATCCTTGGTTAACAATTGATTGATTGATAGAATATTATTTAACGTCTACTCAGCAATATTTCAGCTATATCAAGACGAGAACAAGTTTGTTAATAAATAATCACTTTGGGGTATGGAAACGACCATGGGACGGGAAATTCTGACTGCCACTGGAAAAGTAGGGTGAAATCGAAAAGGGCGGGGAATTTAGCCTTGTAGCCGATCACCTACGGACCGCTCAAAAAAGAGCTTGCTACAAGCGTTCTTTAACGTGCAGGAAGCGTGGCATTTCTTCCAACGCGTGGACCTGAGTTTACATCCCATCCGAAAGATGGGTTGTGTATTTATTCATCCCGCACAACCACGGAATGGGTCCTATTTCTATATCCCGGGACCCTCGGGGGTCAGCCCCCGTTTAGGAGGGGTCACACCCCGCAAGCCGGAGATACTAGGTCCTATTTCTATATCCCCGGGTTCCCTCGGGGTCCTCTGTTAGGAAGACTCATACTCCAAGCTCAGAGGATGCTGCGGGCCTATTCATAAACCGGGACCGCGCACGGCGGTATTAACAATTGAAGTTTTGACAAATACACAAGTGAATATCATAGCAACTTTTGGATTTGTTCATGGACCATATTCAGATTTTTGAAATTGCATCAAGGATATGTATTCAAAAGATTGTAAATTATGATTGATTGATTGAATATTGTTTAACGTCTACTCAGCAATATTTC
>MJUU01007840.1:0-35877 GCA_002080025.1 Modiolus philippinarum
ATTTTCAAAGAGTAACAAAATGATTTGACATGAGGAATTTTTAGTCCTCCTTCCTCATATTCATTAATCAGAACATTTCTTTTTATACGATCTGGTTTACCGTTCCAAAAAAGGTAGGAAAAAATCCTTTGTATATCATCAAAAATGTAATCTGGGGAATTTGGCAGTACTGTGAGAATTGGCGTAGTTTTAATTACTGTTACTTTACCCAGAAATGTTAGTTTTAAGACTTTGTTATATCAATCCAGAAAAAATTATAAAATTCAGCTTTGAAACCATCAAGGCCAGATGAACCATTATTTTTCATGTTTTTTAAGGCACTGAGGCGTTCCTGGGATATTAAATGACCCTCACACATAACTTTCTGATCTTCGTTTAACTGTTTCACAAAGGGATTATTTTCATTTAAAAATAATTCAACATGAGAGTTATCTAATTTTGGATTAGTTGTACTATAAAGTGCTTTATAGAACTTGACTTGCTCTGAAATAATATCTTTCAACTCATATAATTCCGATTTATCATCACGAGTAAGTTTTGGAATTAATTTCTCAGTGTAATGGCGTTTTTCTAAATTACAAAAATATCTCGAACTTTTCTCACCCTCTGCCCTCCATTTTGCTTTTGCTATTGCTATAATTCCCAAAATTTTAATTTCTCTAAGTTCCTGAAGTTGTTTTTCAATTTCCTAAATTTCTTCATATTTTATATCAGAGTTTGTGTTATACTCTCATTGCTTTTGTAATAATAAAACGTCTCATCGTTTTTCCTCTTTCTCCCTTTCCCTTTTAAATGTGATGTGTATGAAATGGTCCGATTCCTCTGATCTTCAGTTTAATTGTCTCCTACAGTAACTGATGTGTAATTGAAAATTTAATATCAGCTGTGTCATCACTTGATGGAATTGAACACTCAGAAATAACCTCAGCAACAACTGCCTTGACCTTTTCTTCATAATCTGGATCACTGAGGAGGCTGTTATTAAATTTTCAAGTACCTCGACCCCACTCCTGCTCATTCAATTTAAGTTATAAAATTATAGGACAATGATTAGACCTATAACTTATACCGATGTTAAACCCTGACTCTATATCTGATGATATTAGAAAATAATCTAGTCGACTTAGTTTACCATGGGGACCCCTCCATGTAAAGTGGTGTACGTCTGGGTTCCGCTGTCTCCATATATCCTGTAAATCCAGGACTGACATAATTTCTTTTACTTTTTTTGAGCTTTTGTGTTATTCTCGTGTTTATAATTTTTTGTGTCGCTAATATAATCTTCTACTGATTCTACGCACGATGTTGCGTCTATGAACGTAACGTTGAATATTATAACGTTTTGTTATATGCAAGTAACGTCGACGTCAGAAATCAATTACTCTTGAATTATCTTTTTGCTGTGTTTGACAAAAGAATATTAGCAATAATCTAACCATATGGGTATGGCAAAAAGGGCACATTTTACTTGTTTAATAGTTAAAATTTTGTAGGCTGTCCGTTTGTTTAAAAAATTCATTATAAAATTTGGTGTTTATACTGCATAGGTTATACTCCGGTACTGAAAGGCGGTTTTGGGGCTCTAAAATCCATGCATTTAAAAAAAACGTAAATGGTTTGAAAAACATATTGACATTTTCGCAAGTTTGACAAAAGTCGCGCATAAATTCATATACAAATATTTGCATTATTATTTTTATTTACAAAAAGTTGCTTATCATATAAAAAATATATTCCACATTGATGAGCAAGAGTAAACACAATATTTTTTTCATTCGTATGGGGTATTTGAATGGAACAGGATAGAGTATGTTTGATACATTATTTTTGATATATTAAAATGCATTTAACTTCCATATTGTCTAAAATATCCTGGTGTTGACTGTCAGAAATAGTAATTGTCATATTTCCTTTTATGTCATTAAATAAAAATCTGACGGCGACAGTGTAAACTATTGCAGTTTTTAATTGGAGTGGCTGGTCAGCTTTCTTTTCGTAGAAAATTCCTTAACAACATTGGTTCCTACAGGAAAATTTTTACCCCACTAGTCAATTTGTGTACATTTAAGACAGCAAGGTATTTCTAGAACTTTAAATAAAAAATTCTCATATTCTGTGTCGGCAGCTAACACACCAACAACATCTTCCTTTGAAAGTAAATTTGACACAGAAATCTCCGATTCTTATTCTGCATATAGCACGCGAAATTAACCAAAACTAGGGTAAACCAAAATTGTAGCCGGAAAACCTGGTTTACCGGGTCGGTAATCCTGTGTTAGCATAGAAAACTCCAATATCCGAACAGTAATTGGGTTTGTCAAAATTAAATACACGTTAATCTCCGCTTCCTTTGAGTTTTTATTTCTAAACACTTTACCGGTCCGTAAAGCAGGTTTTCAGTGCTAATTTAATCAAGACCTCGGAAAACCGGATTTATCGATCGGTTATCCTGGTTTACCTACAAACAACCTCCATTAGTTTCCAAAATTAAGATACATGTTAATCTCCACTTCTTATGAGTTTTTATTGCTAAACATACTGTAACGGTCGGTTTTACGAAAATAAACATAACTAAGAAAACCAGATTTATCGATCGGCAATCCTGGTTTACATGTACCGACAAAAACCTCAGTTACCGGATAGCTTATATGATTGGATAAAAAAAAAACTCGGTAATGGGGAATTTTGTCGGTAAAGCAGGATTACCGGTCGAAAACCTGCTAAATACAGAAGTTTTTGTTAATTCGGCGCTGTCAAACCTACTTTACCACTCGGTAATGTAGGTTTAGCAATAATAACACATAAGAGGCGAAGGTTAACATGTATTTAATTTCGGAAACCCCGATTTCCGAGCGGTAATTGGGGTTTTCTGGTTTTCTTTGCTAAACCATGAATATCAACCAGGTGAACCTGGTTTTCCGGCGATAATCCTGGTTTACCAAAGTTTTTGTGTTAATTTCGCGTGCCATTTCTGCATCATTTTCAAAGACAATACCGGCTTTTTAGCAACAAACATTTTAGATTGAAACGAGAACATAAAAAATGGTTGATTGTCACACGAGGTACATGTACTGTCACAGTGTAGACTATATTGTCTCGTTCGTAGGATGACAGATTGGAGGAGCTGAAGACGCAGAAATAGAATGCATCTTTCAGTTCTCGGGTACTGGTTTGAAATCCGTAGGATGCGATCGTCATAGAAGAGACTCGGTATGTCTAAACTCACTGCGTTTATATAGCCCATGCATAATTTGGGTCTTCATTTCTGAAAGAAAAATAGTTTAGGATATCTAAATAGTTTATATTATTGATATACGGAAATGTTTATTTTATTGAATCTTAGTCGTGGAATCGTTTCCTTTTTAGCTCACCTGGCCAAAGGCCATGTGAGCTTTTGCCATCACTCGGCGTCCGTCGTTCGTCCGTCCGTCCGTCGTCCGTCCGTCCATCCGTTAACTTTTATTCAAAGATCTTCTCCTCTGAAACTACTGGGCCAATACTAACCAAACTTGGCCTGAATCATCACCAGGGTATGCTCTTTCAAGTGTGTGATTTTATGTCCGTAGACCAAACAACATGGCCGCTGTTACTAAAAATAGAACATAGGGGTAAATTGCAGTTTTTTTGCAAATTACTTGAAAACCATTACAGATATCAAAATTCTGACACGAGTAAAAATAATCAGCATGATGAGATCTACCTGCCCTGCAATTTACGAGAATAGCTGTTTACCCATCTTGGAGTTATTGCCCCTTTTCCGTAAAATTTTCAGTTTTTCGTTTCTTCTGGTTTTATATATTGAAATTGATAGAAGATAGAAGTGAAGTTTGAATAACAAAAATGGTCAGCATAGTTAGACCTACTAGCCCTGCAATTTTAAAGAAAATCTGACAACCCACATAGGAATTATTGCCGCTTTTTCTTTGAATTTTCACAATTTTTGAACGTTTTTACTTTAATTTCAAAAACTGTTTGAGATAAAGGTTAAATATGAATTGCAAAAGTGTTGAGGTTTTCCAGAACAACAATTTCTACAGATGTCCAGCAGGTTCGCATCTCATCCAAGATGGCCACCAGCGGGAAGATAGTTTTACATAGAAACCTATGGGAAATGCATTTAAAGATTTTCTCCTCTGAAACCACTGAGCCAATGGGGACCAAATTTTGTCACAATAGTCCTTGGGTGGTCCCCTTTAAAGTTTATGATTTTTGCGTTTGTACCTCATCCAAGATGGCCGCCAGCAGGGAACATAGTTTAACATAGGGACTCTATGGGAAATGCATTCAAATGTCTTCTCCTCTGAACCTACTGAGCCAATTGAAACCTAGCTTGGTTACAATTGTCTTTGGGAGATCCCTTCCAAAGTTTGTGATTTTTAGTTTGTACCTCATCCAAACATCTGCCGAACTGATTTATAGTATGAATTTGTGGTCTATAGGCATGATAGGTGACAATGTATAAAACCAGTGACCAGGTGAGCGATACAGGCTCATGTGAGCCTCTAGTTCCTTTTCAAATTTCACTAAATTAGTACTATTCATGTTCTTCTACATGTTATTATCTTTTGTGTTAAGTGTTCTTTAAAGTTCGGAAAACTTTGTCAACAGTAACTTTATAATGTGGAAAACGTTTCATACAACGTTATAGTGTAAAATTGCCGTTGTGGACATTTTCGCTGGACAAACAATTTTCGGCCTAACTTTTTCTGTTGTGAAGCGAATTAAAAACAACAAAAACATGATAATGTATGCGAAAAACGTATGTCTAAAATGGTTTTTTAATTTTGATTTCATAAACTATGCAAAAACTATATAATCTTAAATTAAACACACAACGTCGAAATGGCGGGAAAATCAACATTGGGCATTTTCATAGGACAAACAAAAAACGCTGTAAAATTTTAAAACCTTGTTGTTTCATAAAGCCGGTACAATATGGTAAAATTCACGAAAAATGTATTTTTATATATTAATTTTGTTACTGACTGATTAGCTATTCATATATCTTTTAACCTTTAGATTTGACATCAGCTATGGAAAGATCAAACGTGACAGAATTTGACACTGTGGTATTTTGTCTTGTTATCTCTCTATCGAAATGATGTTTACCGCATCACTGCGACATCATATGGACTCATGATGCAAAATTCCACATGTTTGATTATATTTATTGATTGATGTTACGCGTGACAAGCATATTGTGAACGTATACCTAACTTAAACAACTTGGGTTTAATATTTTAATTCTTACAAACATTGGTATTGTTTTTTATATGTACAAGACTTCAACCATATAAATATTAACAATTTTATTTGTTCAATATATGCCACCGTCGATTTTATTCACTAAAATTTATGAAATTTCTGTGAAAACGCAACATCGTGCGTAACGTCCTACTATATTCCAATCACCAACTGCTATGATTGATGTATTCTCAAATTCTGATATAGTTTCCATAAGAGTTTCATAAAAAGTAGGATCATCCTCTTTTGGTCCATAAACAGCCACCAGGGAAAATCTTATATTAGTAATAGACATGTCTAGTATTAAGAAATTACCTCCCCTGTCTTTCAGTTCACTATGAACTTTATATTCAAAACTATTCTTATTCCCCTCTAAGTGCTGGAATGTGAGCAAAAATGGCCTTTGTAACCCCACTCGTTTAACCATATTTTTTCATTATTTTCGCTGCAATGTGTATTTATCAATATTGTAATATCATATAGATTCCGACAACATTGAGTCATATGAGTGAAAGTCCGCGATTTTTTACTTTTCACCTAATTCGATTTATTTCATATCTAAAATGCTTCATACAAAATTGAAGTAATGTATCTTTTTTATTAAGGAAGATATTTGTAGTTAAAAGCTGACCGTAGTTCAATTATGGGTATCGCCATTTTGGATCGGAAGTGACGAAATATTGATATTTGTATCACTAATAATTACGGAGAAGACACGATTTGTAAAAAGGATGCTGGGTAACCCTTGGTATAACTAAAAACCGGACAAAATTTCAAATTAGACTCACAATAGATATGCAAATCGTTATATGATCGTGAGCATGGCATACAGGCTTAAAATTTCATTAGATATATGATAATATATAGCTGCCGGGTGCTTAAAATGTTTATAAAAATAATGTTTAGACCTTGTGATTATATTGCATGATGCAGAAACAGATTGAACAAAAATTAAAAAGAATGTCAAAAATTTTTTACGCAAAATAAGCAAAAATATATCAAAGTCATGAGTTGAACGGCGACTTTGTAAAAATGCAGTAACGAACTTTGCCATATTGTTAGTGATCGTTGTTGACAAACGCCTTATTACGGTACTCGTTGGTTATTAATGGATGTCAGTATACACAGCGCCCTCTACACAATGTCTTGTGACCCTCCATGGCCAGAGGTTCTGTGAATAAAGTACATTGAGTAAAAAATGTAAAAATCGAAATATGTTATCTGTGTCAGGACTACATAAGAATTTTATAATTTTTGCGGCCTTTCACTTTAATGAGCTGTTTTGCGCTCGGAGAGCCTCTAAAATCTATAAAATAGAAATTTTAAGTATCTGATGCACAACTGTTTGTTCAAAATCTAAGTTACAGTTTGAAGGTTTGTATAAATTATCTTTATTTATGTAGTCTATTAAAGGTTTTAATAAAAAAAAACCAATCAAAGATGAGGATATCTTGCTTGGTATTGCCACATATTTGTAGAGGCTTTTGTCTCATGTGCATTTACACCATACCCTTTGTTGTTTATTTTCATAAATTGTGAGAAATCTATGTTTTCTAGAGTAGAACCAGGTGAAATAATGTAAACAGGACAAAAATTGTATTATATGAGTAATGGTATTCCAAATTTGAGTTTTGGTCGAATGTAAGGACCCATTTCTACTGAAAAATGTGATTGTCAGCGTCCCATAACTTTTAACTGAAATGAAAATTTTCGCCATTTAATTGTTTTCATTCTGCCCATCAGTCAATTTATATTGTTTCGCCATGACAGCTATTTTTGAATCATAGAAATAAACAGTATTTACTGGGTTAAAATTAGCGCACGTGACCTTGTCTCAGCTAAGGAATGCTCATTTACAGATTCGCATTGGCATTCAACTTTTCTATTGAAAGAGCTGAAAGTTCAAGATATATTGTCTAAGCATACGTCTTCATAATATTTGTTCAAACAGGATAAAATGTTATGGAAATATTAAAGTGGTTACTCCTAAAGGATTTACCGTTATAGAACAATTGTTCAAAACGGGAAAAATATTATGCAAATGTTAATGATATTTTTGTTTCTTGAAGAAAACCCTTTCTTTTCCTTTGGAGAGGCATGTGAATAATGCTTTTACCATTTTAATAACAAACCATTTCTCTCGCAATAAAAGAATTGTTTGTAAAACAATTTACTCTAGTTCTAACAATTAAAACAAAACATTTTTCATATAATGCTTTAATAATTTCAATGAAACAAAACATTTTTTTATTTAATGCTTTAATAATTAATGAGGATTGCAGACAGCCCGGGGCTGCAAAGTTGCTATCCTAACATTTCATGTCAGTCAATGAAATCATAACGACATGCCAATCCTTCCAAATATTTTTAAATTTATTATCCGAAGTGTTGTTGTGTTCGTTTTTGCTTTCCAATTAAATTTTCCAGATCTAAACTGAACTGGAATTTTAAAATCCTTCTGTATTTTGATATCATTAAATTATTTATACATATATCAAGCACCAACTCAACAGATTCCCATCTAACTCAGATTGTAGTATTTACAGTTGATTAGAGTGGGAAGGACAAAAACTTTTCTAAACTAATCAACTACACTTTTTATTAATTTGTTTCTCAGATTTTAACAAATGGCACGTTCTGATTATCCCACGAATCGCTAAAAGGAATTTCCAACTAAATCTTAATATCTCTAGACAAGAAGCAATAAACATCCTTCAGAACTGATTAAAAAAGTTGTTTTAATGATTATTAGTATTTTGAAACAATATAGCTGTATCACGTGGGAACATGAAACAAAGGATTTAATCTACATTTAAATTTAGATTGTGACAGTGATGCTAAATGTCAAAGTGATGGCAAATGTCATTGATATGGCAATGCCAATTGCTAAAAGGGTGTTACATGTAAAAATGGTATACCAAATTTCAGAATGTGATGCCAGTTGTAACTTCTTGTTGAACTTCTGGTCTAATTCTGCTAGTTTATCGCTCAAGTGTTGCATTTTTGCTTTCTTGTGTTTGTTCAGAATGGTTCCAAGGAAAAGTTATATTTGTTTTTGGTCATTTTGGAAGTCCAAACATTATCCAGTGCATTGCATGTTTCGATGATATTTGTCAAAGAGCTTATCACAAAGGCAGGATAGTTCATTTAGATGACAACGTAACTACTTATATTTTATTTTTTCGTAATCCACCATTCCAATAAATAATAATTTGTACAATGTTAACTCTTAAGACTTCATACACTGAAGTACATTCGATTGACATATTAACACCCACTACCGTCTATCATGAAAGTTATAGATAGACTGCAATAAAAGGACAACTTAGTTGGTAACAGTTAGACGGTTGGATGCATGGAGAGTCGTAATTTGTATAATATTAATTTTCATTTATCATAGGTTTTGACAGATAGATACATAAATTAGGTCTATCATAGTTTCATTTGTCAGTCCGTGGCAGCAATTACTGCAGCGGAATCAAATAATTAGCCAATATTTCACCGACGATAAACATGTATCTCAAATGATCGCACATGGTTTCTTCCAATTTGATGTTCCTAATTGATCACTTCATTCGTGGAACATCGATACAATCTTGATCAATATAATGTTTAAGGTTAAATCTCTGGTCATAGCAATTTTAGCTGAAACACAAAGCAAATTATATATACATGTCTGCCTAGTCAAAGTTTGTCGATCATAAAGCTGACAATTTGACACAACAGCTTAGTTTTGTTCATTTAATTAATCTCTGTTCGGAATGAGAAGCATAAAAAACGGAAATTCATTAATGTTTGTCTTGTCCAAATAAATACAAAACTTTTGCCTTCAGTGATACAAAAAGCCATTATACGACATGATATGAAAATTGCTACAACCGGAAGTTTATGTCTCTTCATCAATATACAATAATAATGGCCAGATATTGGACGTCTTACTTAATATGTACTTTTGTTTCCTCAGACACTGTAAAGAATCATCAAATGTCACGTCATATATGCAGGACATTATAACATTTAATTGAAATATCAAAAATGTTAATCAAATAGTCAGAAAATTGACAATTTTCATGTTAATAACATGATTAAAACGTAAAAGCGTTTTCCATTATGTATTTGTAGACACCTTGTCTTATGTGAATTAGCTGAAAATGGAATGTTGATTTCATGTCTACAATACAGCTCTATAACTAAAATATTCAGAAAATCACAAAAAGGGAAACAAAAAGGACAATTCTAAAAACCTAAAAACTTTTACAACACATATGTTTGAAACCCCTAGGAGTCGGGACCCAAAAGAGGCTTTGCATAAGGGAGACACTCTTTTGTCTTTTTAATATTTTTAAGAAGTAGACATTGCAATCGTGTTTTCGGGTCAGCACCGAAGTACTGATCTACTTGGCTGGTAAATAACCACCAGGACTAAGATTTAACCAGTTCCAACATTAAACCAGTGGTAATGAATAACTAAATACAAATTTACTGGAGATTCTAATTACTGTGAATGGCCATTTCGACAGCAAATGTCTCTTCAAATAAGATCAAATCAAATTATTTGAAAACATGCGTCTATTCAGATTATCTATCATGATGAGAAACTTGTTTTTAAAACAAAGGTGGCTCAAGTTTTTATCAAGATATAGCTTTGGTACTGAGGAAACGAAGCTTGCATGCAAGGTTGTCATTTGTGATAAATAGAATTACAACATGTCCTAGTGAAAGATGTAAGGTGTCTTAAGCTACAAATAAAATAAATAAATAAATAATTTTTATTTCAAGAGGATAACCCCATTAGCCGAAACTAATCTTCCTGGGGGTTCTCATATACAAGCATAAATCATAAAATTACATATGATATATACAAACAGTTTGCCATATAAGGTGTATAAAACAATTCAATTTTATTTTATTAAGATACATATACTTATTCTAGTATTTTGCAATTTATTACCATTTAAAAAGTATGCATAACATTTTTCTTTAAACTTGATTTGCAAACTTTCAAATCATATGGTGAGCTGTTCCAAATTTGTGAGCCAGAATATAATTGTTTTTTAAAGAATTTGTATTTGGTTTTGGTAAAATTAACATGCTGTTACTTTTGGAACGTAAACTATAAGTAGTGATATCAACAAAATGAAATTTATCGTGCAAATACGACGGCACCATACTATTTAATGACTTATATACAAGAATAGCCTTTTGATAACAAATTCTCTTTTCAATATATAACCATTTTAAAGAATGAAAGAGTAGAGAAGAAGGAGTCATAAAATCAGCTTCTAATATAACTCTTGCTGATTTTTTAAGGAGTACCTTTATTTGATTATACCAGTGACCCTGTGCAGCCCAGGGTACGAAGACTAACATTGTAAATATAGTGCACTGATTCTATTATTAGCACCCTATTGCTGTGAAATACACGTCTATAAGAGATCTTTGAGATATTTATGCATTATTTTGAAGTTTCATTGGGATATGAACGGGTTGACCGAAGCACATTTTTAATGAAGCGCGTTAGCGCTTCATGTTGAAAATGTGCGCCCGGTTAACCCTTTCATAGTCCCTATGAAACTTCAAAATAATGCATTCAATTCTTATAATTACATTTTAAAGACAACTTTATTTACAGGGAAGTACATCATGTACATTGGGATTCTATTTTTACAAATTCATCCGCCACGTGAACACGTGGTCAAATGTGTTTCATGGGAATTGCAACTTCACATTGATATGCCACGTGATCGATGTTCACCTATCAAATTGACGGAATTCAAATGAATATTCATGAAATGTAATTATTACAATGTGGTATGCCAAATTTTTCATTCTCAATTTTTGACTTGTCCTCACTCGAAACAACAAATTCATTTGCTCCACTCACTGATCAATCTATAAGCAGTCCTGGCTTACCAAAAGCTTCATCATCTCCAAAGAAAGTAGCATGCAAAACCAAAGCATGTAAGAAAGAAACACCTTTAAAAATACTGACAGTAAATTTTCAATCAATAAAGAATAAAAACCAGAAATAGACGAAATAATAACATCAGTAAAGCCCGACATCATTATTGGCAATGAAACATGGCTTAACCGAGACATTCCATCATCAGAATTCTTTCCTACATCCGACTATGTAGTTTACAGAAAAGATCGTGAACAAACAAATGAAAAAAATCTCAGTTATGGAGGTGTATTGATTGCAATATCCTCAAAATTATCATCAAACGAAATTAGAGAATTACAAACAGACTCTGAAATTATGTGGGCTGAAATAAACATGGTAAATGCACGAAAATTAATAATAGGTAGCTATTACAGACCACTCTCAGATAACGGTTCTTCACTAATTCATCTGAATGAATCATTAAATAGAATCAACCAAAACTCAAAATCCACAGTCATCCTTGGTGGCGACTTCAATCTCGGCCACATAAATTGGGATGTACCATGTACCATACAAGGTAAACCAGACATATTTTTGCCTTTTCAACCAATGTTACACTGCAAGGTTTGCCTACATCTATTTCGATGTGCCCCGTGTTGTCTATCGATGTTGTTTTTGTCCTTATTTTTGTCTTTCGTCGGGCTACCTAATGACAAATATTTGTAGGCATACATTGTCCGATTTTACTTTTTTTCTCATTGACCGCCCCCGACATGTGTTGCTTCAATGACATATTTTAGCTGCGATCGATGTTGCTCAACATTTTTATTCTCTTTTTGTAACCCTGGTGCTTTCAGCTGGATAACCCTGAGCATCGCCCAAGTTGGCACTCCATGGCGGGTGGGGAGCCAGGGAGTGACCTTGATATAAGTTTTGTCAAGAATACCGCTTAAGTGCACGCTAGGGGCCTTCTTGATCTCGCTTGAGGGGGTGGATATTGTTCACCTCTAGTTGAAGACCCTCGGGCGACATCAAGATGTAGACAGGAATAAAAGCCCTGTCCTTGATAAACTGGAGTTTTCTATGTATCGTGTGCGTTTTTGTCACATGTACATTCACTCCATTTCGTTTCGTTTTTCCTATAAAGCTTCATGAACAACTACTTGATATCATTTATGATCACTCACTCGAGCAAATTGTTAAAAAATCTACAAGAGGTGAAAGAACACTCGACATCATACTTACAAACACACCTAGCACTGTAAATAAAGTTGAAAAAATGCCACCTATTGGGAATGCAGACCATGACATCGTCTATGTATACGGAATTTGATTTAAACTTAAAGCGAAATAAAAAAAAACAGTAGAAAAACATATCAGTATAACAAAGCAAACTTGGATAGTATGAAACAAGATGTAGAAAAATTGACTCATGAAATATCCGAACAATATTACGATAAGACAACTGAAACTTTATGGAGTACTTTCAAAGATAAACTATTATCATCTATAGAATTAAACATCCCGGATAAAACAATAACTAGCAAGAAAAACTACTTTGGGTTAATAACTAGCTAAGAATTAAAATCAACAAAGCCAAACGACTCCATAAAAAGAGTAAACACAATAATGACCTTGTGAAAAAACACAAACATCTGAAACAAACTATACAAAGACCTTGTGAAAAAATACAAACATCAGAAACAAACTATGCAAAGGGATATGAGTAAAGCATACTGGAATTACATAGAAAAAATGATTTTTGATTTACCAATACAAGAACCAGACGAAAATATTAGAAAACATCAACCAAAAAATTTATACACATACATAAAGATCATGAAAAATGACAACACAGGCATAGCTGCTCTTAGAAAAGACGGTGTCCTGACTGACAGTACAACAGACAAAGCAAATATACTCAATAGTCAATTCCAAAAAGCATTCTCAATAGAAACAGCAAGCGAGCCAATACCAGATAAAGGAAAATCTACCTATCCGCACATGGAAAAAATAAACTAACTAAAGAAGGTGTAGCTAAATGACTAAAACAGATAAATCCACATAAGGCAACAGGACCAGATCAAATATGTGGGAAAGTACTGAAAGAACTTAGCACAAACATTGCAACCATAATTTCACTCATTTTCAGAAATCTTTAGACACTGGAAAAATACCTTCAGTCTGGAAACATGCAAATGTATGCTCTGCATATAAAAAGGTCACAAACACAATGCCATTAATTATAGACCAATATCACTCACATGTATCCTATGTAAAATCATGGAACACATAATAGCCAGCAGTATAATGGAACATTTTGAACAAAACAAAATACTTTACGATCTGCAACATGGTTTCCGCTCGTTAAGATCATGCGAAACACAACTGGTCTCCTTTGTACAAGAACTAGCTAAAAACATCAATGACAACATTCAAACAGATGCAATTGTGATGGCCTTTGCCAAAGCATTTGACAAAGTCCCTCACAAAAGACTCCTGTATAAATTACAGTATTATGGCATTGAAAACAACACATTCAAACGGATAGAAGATTTCCTTTTATCTCGAACACAAACAGTCACACTTGATGGACAGCAGTCAGACAAAATACAGGTAACATCTGGCGTACCACAAGGAACAGTTCTAGGACCTATACTGTTCCTTGTCTACATAAATGATTTCCATGAATATATCCAACACAGTACACTAAGACTCTTTGCAGATGACAGTATAATTTATAAAACCATTAAAAACATCGGAAACACTCAAAAATTACAAAGTGATTTAGATTCAGCGTTAAGATGGGAGAAGGACTGGCTAATCTGCTTCCATCCAGACAAATGCTCAGTCCTTCAGATAACAACTAAGAAAAATCCCATAAACTACAATTACAACCTACATGATCACATATTACAAAAAGAAACATCTACTAAATAACTTGGAGTAACTTAACAGTCAGATCTAAAATGGAACAAGCATATTAACAATATCACGTCATCAGCAACAGACAACTTAACTTCATCAAACGAAATTTAAAAGTAAATTCTAAAACTGTAAAAGAAAGAGCTTATACATCACTAGTACGACCTAAATAAGAATATAGCAGCTGCGACTGGGACCCACACATCAAAAGCCAAATAAACCAACTAGAAATGGTCCAGCGCAAAGCTGCTAGATACACATGTAATCGCTACCATAACACCAGTTCAATTTCAGACATGATAAATCACCTAGATTGGCCAAGATTACAAATCCGCAGAGTAAGAACACGTTTAATTTTCTTTTATAAAATAGTACACCATTTATCCACCAGATCTACTTAAACCTTCAGACACACGAACACGGCAATTTACACACAGTCACTCATTCCGACACATACAAACTAAAAAAGATTCATACAAATACTCTTTTTAGCCTAGAACAATCATTCAATGGAACCTTCTATCAATTTCTGATGTACAGTGCTCTACAGTTGACACTTTCAAAGAACAGATCCCAATATCTGTTCTTACACAGCAATTACAAATATAAAACATTTCATTCAATGTACATAGTTTTATTTAAATGTATTGCATAGAAAAAAAAATTAAAAAGGAAAATATGTAAATTATATGTCATGAAAATTTGTAAAATATCGGAAAATTGTTTATTATTTTGGAATTTTATTAACTCACGCATGCACGGCGCATAGTCATCAACAGGTTGATGGGGTGCGGAGATTGAAAGAAGAAGAGTTTATTGAGCTTTCCAATCCCATTTGTATTACAATTTCCCCATACTGTACAACAATACTCAAAATGAGGTAACATATATGAATTAAAATATATAATTCGTACATTCGTAAAATATTCGTAAATTTCGTAAAATATATATTTCGTACATTCGTACATGTTTCCATTGATTTATTCACTTTTTTACCTTTTCGGGCCATTTGGGGCTTACTATATGGTGTGAGGTTCCTCACTGTGTTGAAGACCATATGGTGACCCCTGGATGTTTTGTTTTTGGTCGTTTTAACCTGGATATGGGATGTTGTCTCCTTGACATTTACCCCATTTCCTTTCTTTTTCATATGTATTTGGCAAAAATTTACGAATTTTTTGAAGCAAATTAATTCTATTTGATACGGTCTTTGATACTTTGCTACGGTTTTGTGAACATATGATCTTGTACGTAAGGTCAAATCTTTGATCTGCATTAAAGGTAGTTTGTCTATCAAGTTAACTTTAATTTTCTGGCTGTATTCAGTTATGTTTGGGAGGCTTGCAAAAACGAAAAATGTTTCAACAAAGAATGGATTAAGCAGAATTTTTAAGGAGTGACAATTCCAAAAAAGTTAGTAGTTTCATTGTATGAAATATATTGATACCATTACCCAAACAAATAACTAGTTTTAACTGTATTCGTAGAGCGAAATACAAAAGTCTCACAAACCAACATCTATATCGGATTTTGGGCATTATTAAACCCTCTTAAAAAGATGTGCAGGTGTTTACTTTATACATAGTGGAAATAAAAAAAAACATCATACCGGTATGCAGCAACAAAAAAACACGTTTTTCTCAAAATTATAGGTTTCTGGCTTTGTTTCTATGGCAACTAAATGCTCAATTATCCATTACAACTAATGTTATACCCAATTCAAAAAAATTGAGCAGGGGTTCCCCTTATTACCTCAGTAAAACAAACTGTTGTATTCAAAATACAATTATAAACAAATACTAATTTCTTAAAATTTCATTTTTTTTTGTATAGTTTCCATGGCAATAATACTTATTTTGAAATTTCCAATGCTGTAGAACGCTTTCTTACATGAACCAAACCTTTCCTATTTAGTTTCATGGCGCTGATATGAAAAGTTTCCAGGAAACAGTAAAAAACCTTCAGAATATCGTTTTCCCTGTGGGGTTACTATGGGAGGACCCGCCCCTTTTGACCCCTAAAATACATCCTAAATGGATTTTTGGGCATTGGTTGAACCTCTTTGGGATCCCCTTATAATTAACTTTTTATTAAAATCAAAACATAACATACAGCAGAAAATATGTTTGTTTTTTGGCTTGGTTTCCATGGCAACCAAATACTTCATTATCCAGTACAACCAATTTTATATTCCTTTTCAAAAAAAAATTAGTTGGGGTTCCCCTTATTATTTAGGTTATGCAAATAGTTGTTATAAAAACATAATTAACAGAAAATAGGATTTTCTCATAATTTTATATTTCTACTTTGGTTTCCATGGCAACCAAATGCTTCACTATCCATTTCTATCCACTAAAACATCCTTCTAAAACAGATTTGGGCAGGAGTCCCTTATTATCTAGGTAATCTATACTGCTGCAATCAAGACATAATAAACAGCATAATACATGATTTTCTCAAATTCCTTTTTTCTATTTCAGAAAGCGCGATTAAAACTAGAGGCTCTAAAGAGCCTGTTTAGCTCACCTGGTCAATGGCTAACATAAACTGCAGCCCAAATTACCTAAATGTTAAAGTGTTTCATTTTCTAGAAGTTTCAAAGGAGAAGATCTTTGAACGTGTTTTTCCCATTTGGTCCAATGTTTTACTATGTTCCCTGCTGGCGGCCATCTTGGAATAGATGCGGGCTTAACAGACATATCCTTCAATGAGGACCAACTATGGACAGTTGCCGCCAAGTATGGTTCCAATTGTGCAAGTAGATCCAGTGGTTTTCATAGTAATTGAAAGCTCCACTATCCATTACAACCCATTTCAGACCGCCATTCAAAAAAAAATTGAGTAGGGGTTCCCCCTTATAATCCAGGTAATACATATTGCTGAAATCAAAACATTCCAAGTCCCTCTTTCAAATTCGACACGGGTTCCCCTTATAATCTAGTTTATACATATTTCGGAAATTGTGAAGAAAAATATGTTACAGAAATGGACAGGATTCTTCCTCTGATCATAAGTCATGTCTATGCCAAGTTTCATTTCGCTGTGTAACGTGGTTCTGGAGATGTGCGGAAATGGATAAAATGTCAAATTTTTGTTCCAAAATAGCAGATTGTGACCTTGCCCTTTGTCGTACAAACCTAAAAATCAATAGAGTTCCTCCTCCAATCATAAGTCATGACAGTGCAAAGTTTCATTTAGATATGACATGTGGATCTCAAGATATCGTGCGGAAACCAACAGTTGAAGCCCAGACAACACTTATCAATTTATAAATATTATATCCCATTTTGTTGCAAATTGGCTTCAAATGTAGTCCTTGGCATACTGAACATTTTTGCATTTAAATCTTGACCTCTTTTTTCAAATCGTTTTTCGAAATATAAGGCAAAATGTATAAAATTACGAAAATTTTACCAATAAAGGGCAATAACTCCTATATGGGTATTCAGATTTCTTCGAAATTTCCAGTTGGTTAGATTTTGATATGCTGAACACTTTTGCAATTAAAAGTTGACCTCTGTCTGTTATAGTTTCTTTGATGAAAAATAAAAAATATTAAAATTTTGAAAAATTTTCGGGAAAATGGCAATAGCTCCAAATGGGCATTCAGATTCTCTTCAAAATCGCAGGGTGTGTAGATTTTGTCATGCTGATCACTTTTACTCAGTCAGATTTTTGATATCTATAACAGTTTTTGAGTTATTTGCAAAAACAGCAATTTACCCCTATGCGCTATTTTAGTAACAGCGGACATGTTCTTTGTCTCGGACCTATCGGATACAGTTTTGAAACAGGACACCCTTGTAATGATTCAGGCCAAGTTTGGTTAAAATTGGTTAAGCGGTTTCAGAGGAGAAGTTTTCTGAAAAAGTTTACGACGGACCTACGACGGACGCCAAGTTATAGCAATAGTGTGGGCTAAAAATAAGATTCTAGTGTTGTTTTCATGGCAACCAAATGCTCTCCAGCCCATTACACCAAATTTTAGACCCCTCCAAGAAAATTGGGCAAGGGTTTCCCTTATCATCAAAACTTTATCAACATAAACTACTATTTTCTCAAAATTTCTATTTTTTTTTCTTTTGTTTGGTTTTCATGGCAACGGTATCTATTTTGAAGTTTCCAATGATGTGGAACACTTTCTTACATAATACACACCTGTCTTATGAAGTTTCATGGAGTTTATGTCAATAGCTTATAAGATACGGTGAGAAATATGGTGAAAAAAGAAACAAAATTTCATTTTCCTCATGGGTTCCTATGGAAGACCCCATCCCTTTATGAGCCCCAATTGTCACCTAAATGAACACTCTTTGGAAAAAAAAACTTTTTTTGCACAACTAAGTACATGGGGACAACATCCTACAAAGTTTGAAAGTTCTAGGTCTAATGGTCTCAGATCTGGTTCGTTGGGACGAGAGAAAAGAAAGAAAGGGGAATAATAATAAGAAACGCGACAAAAACGATAAGTCTCTTTGTTTTGGAGACTTAAGGTTATAGACCTGGGGTAGGAGGAGATAACTCTGTTTTTCACTTTTTTATTACTTACACAAACAAATAGAATTATAACAATAGGTATGATCAAATTTTTAAAAATTGTAAAAATATTTCCACACAGCAAATAAAAATTCATTTTGTCATGAAAACAAATGCCTAACATCCATTTATATATAATGAGTGCATATACTCTCACTTTTGCAATAATGTCCAAAGATAATGAAAATAAGTAAAAGTCGGATTTCTTCCAAGGGAGGTAATTTATAGCACAGATTCAGCAATTTTATTGATTTTTACCCACTTAATTTTAAATTAAGAAAAAATGGGACGGTAGAAATTTATAAAATTTTAATATATCTTACATATACTAGTTTTATTTCAGTTCAAACTAGTTATATTTACTATCATTATTCATGCTTACTTTCACACATGTCTAAACTTCAGAATTTTGCATTTGAAATGATTTTAAATCAAATACAAATCTAATTAGAGCCAAATTTATACACCACAATCAAGTCCTGAACGGTAAAAATTGTTGAAAATAGCTTTAAGTCGACATGAACATGTGTAGTTTTAATACCGAAAATATTTTAAAAATTAAACGAGTGGAAAATTAAGGTCTACCCCTTTAATAATAATGATACAAAAATTATGAAATTACAAAAAACAGGCAGCATTTGGCCATTTGATAAGTTGTTTAAATGCATGAAACCTTGCAATCAGTTTAGAACTTGGATTCTGAACATAACAAATTTTAAAACGACTGTAACATGGTAATGTAACATACAACATGGTAATGTAACATACAACATGCCAGTACTTCGGTGCTGGCCCGAAACCGATTTTATTTGGAAACCTGCAATATCTAAATTTTAGGAATTTTATTTAAAACTAAGGAGTTTCTCCCTCTTGCATAGTTCTGTCCTTAGCTGATTTTGGCTTTTATATTAAGATCTTTTTGGTTATCTGTTCTCTATCAATTTTTACAAGTATTTCGATTTATGGACTTCCAAATGTTTTGACTTTATCTGCACTGAAGAGACATAAGTTGTCGAAATGCGCATATGCAGAAATAGAATTTATTTTGTTATTAATTTGAAAACACGTGTCTCTGTTTCTGGTTTCATAGTCATTATTGCGCACAGGAAACAAAACGTCATATCATGAAAAGAGATACAACCATTTACGCTATATAGCTCTCTATTTTAGCTTTCTAATTACACAAAAACGCTAATTACTAGGATTTTAGACAAATAATAAGATTTAAACTAATAGAGTAATATATATCTTTTTCGAATCTAATTACACAGGTACCATCAATTTACGATTAATTGAATAGCATATCCTTCATCTTGTATACCTGTCTCTCAAACGTGTCAGACATAAACATTTTTTATTTCATATCACTTTTGTTACAAATAATTCAATTGGTTCAATTACCATCACATGGTATACTGTATTTCAACATACAGCTCAAACAATACTCTGAGCGGGCTGTATTGTACGGAAGCGTATTGATGCCACACGAAGAACAAAAATATCTCATAATTATGAGATAATATTTCATAATTATGAGATAATATCTCATAATTATGAGATATTATTTCATAATTATGAGATATTATCTCATAATTATGAGATAATATCTCATAATTATGAGATAATTATCTCGTAATTATGAGATAAATATCTCATAATTATGACTTATTATCTCATAATTATGAGATATTTTTTTTCTTCATGTGGCATCAATACGCTTCCGTAGTATTGAGATCCGATGAGGTCAGCAGAGCAAAAACATATATTTAGCTTAAAATCACAATTTATGGTTTTTTTCAACCTGTCATCCGAGAAAGATAAGAAAAAAATGAATTAATCTTATATTATTTTAAATATTAAACAGTTTCAGAAAATCAAAAATTAGTAACCTCACATTTCATGTCTATGTTTTTCAATTCACTCTTACTTTTTTCATAAATTGCCGACAATTTAAAAAAAAAAAGAGGAAATCATTAACCTAAAGCGTTTGACTGGTAAATTTTTTCAATTAAATAAAAGTAATAGAAACTTGTGTATCTGGCTGCATCAGATTTACAGACTGCCTAGGCACCTTGATACGGACATGTACCTTGTTACAGCCCTTGCCTTCGGCTCTTGATGTAACGAGGTACATTGGTCCGTATCGCGGACCGTAGGCAGTCGGTAAATCCGGATGCAGCCCTCTACACAAGTTACTATTACATAAATATAGTATAAACATGCGAGAGATGTATGCGCTCTATATCTTTCAATTATGGTGTACTTGTTCTTGAAAGAATTTCTCATTTCAAATTTTTGCATTGTTTTATTTTTCTATTATTCTGACCACCTGTTTACTCTCTACATCTGACATTTATAATGCCAAGTTTTCTTACAATTGACTTGATGAGTGCCCTGTGTTTGTCTATATGTTGTAATTGTTCACTAGCTTTTAACATTGGTGTTTTTGACGTGCAACGGATGACAGTGATTGTAAGAGCACTTCGCTAGTAAATTTAATGTTTGTTGATGAGATGTATTTATTTTAAAGCAATGGATGAAGCGTTGTTCGACAATTAGCAATGATTTCCACTCCGGACAGTGCTAATTGCCGTCTTGAACTTACTGTGAGGTATAAAAAAGGCTCATTGTTGAAGGTCTTATTTTGACTTCAAGATGAAGAACAATAATAAAGGCGTTGTTCCATTGCTTGGTTCTATCATGTTTTTGAAGAGACTTGCAAACGAAACCCTATAGGTGGTCTGTAAATCATGGAGTAAGTAAGAAAGTCTAAAACGAATAATCCAAGAACAATGGTAGCATCGGAAACACAGAGAAACAAAGACATAACATGAGTCCGGTACAGAAATGAAAATGAGGACACACACACATACAAAGATGAACAACACGGACCAAATAAAAAAACATGGGTGCACCGGTAGAGTAAGCATCTCCTGCTTCTTATAATACACCCGCCGTGTTGAACATGTCAACTCCGGTAGTAAAGTCAAATCCAGTACAGGAAAACCAAATTAAAAAAAAAGATCTGTCGACATATCCCATAGCGGTCCAAAAAGATCGTGATGTCGACCGTAAAACTGTTGTAGTGATTACTTCAAGTGAGGCCCGTCATGGGTTTCTTGATTACCTGATTATCAGAGCATTTTTTAATGATTATTTGATTACGAGGGCATTTATTAAATGATTATTTGATTATTAGCTTGCATTTTTATATACTTTATGATTACTAAGCCAACAATTTATTGATTACCAAGGCAAAAATTTAATGATTATTTGATTCCTAGGACCCCCCCATGAGGACCCTCTCAAGTTATAGGTAAGATACCCTTGCTTAAGTAGTCTATCTGTAAACAACCGCGCTCTATCAAGGTAGTCACTGTAACGATCACATGCCCTTGAATAGAGAGTGAGTTGTCAGATTAAGTTTCATAGCATTGGGAATTTAGACGTAAGTACTGTAAACCAACATTCATAAAAATCGTGGTTTTGCTTTAAAATACTTTTTTATTACAACAATATGTACTTTACCTTGATTATATGGACAACTCCTGCCCAAATTCCTCTTTGGAAGGTGTCTGAATTTGTTTGTAATGCATAAAGGAGCAGTTTCAGTTGTCATGGAAACCAAAACAAACCTAAAAATGTGTTTTCTGTCGCAAGATGTTTTGATTTCACCAACATCTTTAACGAGATTATAAGGGGAACCATGCCAAATGTTGATTTTAAAGAGGTCTTACAATTCCCAGACCGCTTAATAGTATGTGGGTTTTCGTTTCGTTTCTGATACTTTGCGTTTCGCTCTTCCAGCTAAAGTGAATTTGGCAAATGCTAACGTAGAGCTTTGAAATTTCTTGTTGAATGTAAGCCCTATATGTCTAGAGGAACAATTAATAACTAGAGTAATGACTGTCGGAAACGACAGTGATCCCCGCACCCTCTCTGTTTGACACAGAAAAGAGCTATAGACCCTGGGTATATTTTTTCTTAACATTTTTTAAATAAAACTATTGACAGTCACTATTTTTACCATAAGGAATTAAAGAATATATGGTTGTTAGGCAGAATTCCAAAAAATAAGTAGTCTTTGAGACTTTCAGGAATTTTACCAAACTTGGAATCATATATTTTGGAAATCAAATTGGTGAAATGTTTCTTCTAATTCTAACAAATTTTTTAACTATGGTTTTAATGAAGAATTCCAAAAATTAGTGGTCTTTGACAATTTCAGGAAATTTACCAAATTTGGAATTAATTATTTTGGAAATCCAATTCGTTAAAATGATTGACCTTATCAAAACAAATGCTAACAGTTTGGTTGCTAGGTAGAATTCCAAAAAATATGTGGTCTTTGACACTTTCAGGAAATTTACCAAAATTGGAATCAAATATTTTTGAAATTCAGTTGGTGAAACTGATTGCCCTAATGGAAACAAACCCTAACAGCATGGTTGCTAGGTAGAATTCCAAAAAATACATGGTTTTTGACACTTTCAGGAAATTTACCAAAATTGGAATCAAATATTTTTGAAATTCAATTGGTGAAAAAAATTGCTCTAATGGAAACAAATCCTAACAGTTTAGTTGCTAGGTAGAATTCCAAAAAATATTTGGTCTTTGACACTTTCAGGAAATTTACCAAAATTGGAATCAAATATATTTGAAATTCAATTAGTGAAAATGATTGCCCTAATGGAGACAAATCCTACCAGTATTGTTGCTAGGTAGAATTCCAAAAAATAAGTGGTCTTTGAGACTTTCAGGATATTTACCAAAATTGGAATCACATTTTCGAATTCTAAGATTTCAGAATTTTTATTTTTTCCAAATACTTGCCAAAATATAAGATTATATGTCAAAATGTCCAAAAATATCAGTCTTTGACATTTTCAGGAAATTTACCAAAGTTGGAACCGAAATCAAAATTCTGAAACTACAGACTATATGCAACAATTCTGCAACAAAATTAAATCCATAAAGCCAAAAATGTAGGACGAGTTTGCGTCGCATGCCATATGTGTCACAATCAACATTTTGTGGTCTCTGTCAAATAGACATCATTAGGCCTCTTGTTTGCATCAAGATATATATCAAAAAAATCCGAAAGCTTATTGCGCATCTACAGACTATATGCAACAATTCTACGACAAAATTAAAACCATAAATCCAAAAATGTAGGAGGAGTTCGCGTCGCATGCCACATGTGTCAAAATGGACATCTTAGGGCCTCTTGTTTGCACCAAGACCAATATCAAAAATCCGAAAGTTTATTGCGCATCTGCAGCATATACGCAACAGTTCTATAACAAAATTAAAACCCTAAATCCAAAAATGTAGGAGGAGTTCGCGTCGCAAGGATTTTTGACGGACAGACGGACGGACGGACGGACGGACGAGGCCAACGACAATATCCCCGAACTTTCATTCGAAAGTGCGGGGATAAAAATGAGGTATCCATTAAGGGTATAGTAGGGACCCATTGTTTGGCGGTGCTTAATGTCTAATATGGCGTTGTATTCGAAGTCCAAGGACATGGCAAAAACGGCAACAGAGAAAAACAGACAAAACAAGGACGGTAGATAGGCACAATGCAAGACGGAAATAAAAAGAGGACATTAAGAACTAAGGCAATCATGGTGTGAACTCATATAAAAACCGGAAGTGACACCAGCTGACCAGGAAGGGAAGGGTAAGCATGTCCTGCTCCACTAGATGCACCCGTCTAAACCGGTTACTAGTATGTCAAATCCGTGAAGACGTGAAATCTAGTTGTAAATGTCCGTTTTCATTTGGGACAAAGACACGTCATTTCCGTCAATGATGTCATGGTGATGGCAATTTAATTTCTGAAGGGATGAAAGTCACAAAGGCTGAACAAATTCCTGACGAAGCAGCATTTGTGACAGTGTTTTGCTCTATTCAGAAATCACTGTATAGACTTCATGTTCGACAGTAACGAATCAACTGTGAAATGTACACTCCATAGGCTTGAGAGGTAGCTGCTCAGAAAGGGAAAGTTCACAATTGGGAAGTTAAAGTCATCACGTTCGTCATAAAGCATAGATTTAAAACGTCCATTTTGGTCAATGTAGATCAAAAGATCTAAGTACGAAGCTGAAGTAGATGTATCAGCAGTCTCTTTAATTTCAAGCTCATTGGGATAGGTCTCGTGTAAATATTCCTTGAATTTTGGATTATTAAGAGGAAGTACATCGTCTATGTAGCGTAAGCGGAAATTAAAGGACTGAGCTAAATGCTTTTGTTTTTTTCTGTGTTAATCCTTGTAAAAGGAGCGTAAAGCAAGTGAGAACCGAACCGCCGATCCCAAACGAACAATCCAAGGACAACGGTTACATCGGAAAAACAAAGAAACAGAGACACAACATGAACACGGCACAGAAGAGAAAAACGAAGACACACACAAACAACAACACGGATCCCACAAATAACCATGGATGATATCAGGTGAAGCGGCAGAGCAAGCACCCTTGCCTCCTATAAGACTCTCGCCGTATTGAAAGGCAGGGGAAGAAACAACGTCATTCTCTGTGTACTTCTTGTTTGACTCAGTGTGGTTCTTTACAAATAACAAAATACCGAAATTACTGCGAATCTCTCAAAATATGTTTTGTTTTTCCCTGTTTCTAAATACGTGTAACTGCGTTTTCCGTTTTTAGAACTGAAATATTGATGTATCAAATCAGAAATTACTGTTTTCAATTTACTGTGTGGCAGGAGAGTATAAAGAGTAGAAAAATCAAAAGTTCGTATGCTATGGCAATGGGTTAGACTGCTAGAGGATAGCTCTTCGAGGAGATCTTAAGAATCTTTTAGATTCCACATCTACTTGACGCTGCTGAGTAGACCTTATCAAAGTAACTCTTCAGACCATCTCTGACTGCATTTAATAAAATAGTAAGGAAATTATAAAGTGGTTTAGTGGTGCATCTGGAAGACCCCGCAATGAAGTGTTGTTTGTGTGGGTTCTTATGGAGTTTAGGGACTCAGCAGGTGTAGGGCAGCTGATTGTTTTCATCGTCTGCTTTGATGACAAGGGATGCTAAAACATTGTTGTTTTCAATAATCTCCTTTCGTGATAGAATAGTGGGAGTATAAGTTAGGTTTCTTGGTGAGCTGTCAATTTTCATCTCTTTAACCAGACGGTCAAAATAGTGTTTCAGAGTGTCTCATTTATTGTACAAGGCTTGTGGGCGTTTGAGGTGCGTTTTTATTTCGCTCGTCGAACACATCTATTACCTTCAATTATTAAGTCTAAATCAAGCTTGCAGACTTATTGATTTTTTGCGTTTTATTATTATTATTGTTATTATTTTTCATTGCTTTTCTTTCAACCACAATGAACTTGCTCAGAGCAAATCTCAAAAGTAATGAGAACAAAAGCTTTGAAATTTTGTATAACGTTAGCATATTTAGACACAGTTAGGAGTTCCAAAAAGTTTAATTTACTCTAGAAAACTATGACAAAATGATATTTTTTCTGTATCCGAATGACTATTATCTAGATTATTTGGTGTTTAAGTATTGGAAATTGGGTAATAACAAAATTTTCAGGATGCTTTCGTTGCCATTGAAAGTAAACAAAAGTTTTTAACAAACGATACTGTTCGATTACAACAATATGTATTATCTAAATCATGAGGGAAACTCTGCCAAACTTGTTCTTTGATAGGGGTCTCAAATGGAACATCTGCAATGAAGAAAAACCAAGAAAACTGAAATTCTTTAAAAGAAAGTTTTTCAAGTAATTATTAAGCCAAAGCAATTTATATCAAAGGAAACTTCGTCAGTATTTGCTGCGTCAACCATTTTGAAGACCTATTTTTCGTATTTGTCGATAATTATGTTTTATTAAAATTTTGTCTCTGTCAAAAATTTTGAATTGACAAAGACAAAATTTTAATAAAACAATTAGATAAGTTAATTATTTTGGAGTCGATTCTACTAGTCATTTCAGGTCGGGCTCCACGACTTCTTCCGTATGCAGAGTTATTTTGTCCCGATGAACGCCTAAAATGAACCCTTGTAGTATTCTTTTGTTATCTTCACTCGCGTTCAATTTTTTTTACCTCTGGGGTAAACGGTTTTATATTTCCTGCCTGCTTTGCATTTGCAGATGCTTGTCATTTAGAATCTATTGGTGATTTGTTGAAACACGTGTACAGCATAACGAAATTAACTGTTTTATGCACATTTGGTATTTTTTGTATATTGTTCTCTTTCTGCTCTAACACATTTTGGTTACGGTCTTGATTTGATCTGTCTGCAATGAAGAGACATAGGTTTTCGAAATATCCTCATGCGGAACTAAAACTTACAGAAACTTCAGTATTTTGTATTTTATTACCACTGGGTCGTTGTCTCTGCTGATGGATTGTTAGTCCACGAGAGTGTTCACCAATTCAGTAGTTAGTACTTCGGTGCTGGCCCGCAAACCGATTATTTGGAAACCTGTAATATCTTATTTTTGCAGAATTTTGTTTTAAACTATAAGGAGTATCTCCCTCATGCATAGATCTTTCTTTAGCTAATTTGGCTTTTCATTTAGATTCTATTGGTTCCTATCAGCTTTTTTTTATCTGCGCTGAAGAGACAGGGTTTTTCGAAATGTCCATATGCAGAAACTGCAATTTACAACAGCTCTATATCGAGTTAATTATTAATTTGTTTCTGCTTACCGTTTCTAACATCATCAGAGTATAGTTTATGTCAGAGAATAGTTTATGAAAAATCTGTTTTGTTTTGTTTTGTTTTTTGTTTTTTTTTTTTCTTCTGGAACGACAGACTATTCTGATAGGTTTTTGCTTAGGTGTTTTTCTCCCTTAACAGTCCCTTTTAATAATTTGCCTTGGTTGTTGCTTTACTTGCTTTATTCCTTTACAGGTCTTTGTTATTTGGTTAATATTTGCTCTTTTTCGTACGAGCTTTTTTGTTCTTATGGTTTTGTGGCTTGCCATAGTTTTGACCATAGTTCTTTCAGCAATTTTCTTTTTCCTCCTAGGTAATCGTCTACCTGTATTTTCGATTGACTGTCTGTCATAATAAAAACTGGTGCCTAAAACAAATGTTGTGGCCATGATCAAGTCCTAAAGATCAGAAGATTCAATTAAATGCTCAATCCAAATCAAGTTTTCGAATATGTTTTATTTGTCTGATCAAGATATAGCTTTCCAAGTTGAAAAACTTTGAAGCGAAGCGTTCTTTGTTATAAATACAATACTCCCATGTTCGTGTGAAAGATGTAACGTACTTGTACATAACGGTATGCCTTGATCTGTATAAAATAAATGAACAAACGGTAGTCTGTCCAATCAGCAGGATTCAGCTATGATGGAAATGATTTGAGAAATCTAAAAGCCCCACAAAAATGAGAAATTATTCAGCAAGAATAGATAACTCCATACAGGAAACTAAACGTCATATCATGTATAGCATTCTATTTTAGCTTGCTGATTTGAAAACAATTATATTATCATCGCCTCACTCGAAACATGAAACCTCATACCCGGATTCTGGACATAAGAAATGTAGAAACAAGCATGGTGATATTACGTTCAGCATTTGATTTTAAAACATATGTCTCTTGTACCATTACAGCATTCAGGAAACGAAACGTCATACAATGTATAGAGATACATCCATTTACGTTATTTAGCAGCTAATTACACGAAAATACTAGTATCATCGGCTCATTCGAAACTTCATACCCGGATAGTAGAAATAATAAAAGGATTAGCCTGATATATTTATATATCTTTTTGGAATTTAATTATATATATATATATATCATTAACTTATGCTTTTCAAAATAGCACACCATTCTTGTTTTATATCTGCTCCCTCTCAAACGTGTCAGACATAAACATCAACATGCAACTCTTTACGATTGATATGCGAATACCTCTAATATTGGTACATCTTAGGACAAAAAAACCAGCCAATTCTTAGATTGTTTACGAACAAAATTCGTCGATCATTATTACTTATTAAGCTTTTAAAGTTAAACCCCACATGAGGACGTCCTGTGGGTTATGTCAAACAAAATTAAGAAGTATTGGACATTTCAAAGTAGATCAAAGTAATTACCGTTGCAATGGAAATCTTACCAAAATATTTCTATTTTCCAGTTGCAGTGAATTAGTTTGAAGGTACCAGTCTTGTAAATAGATACTAATTTTTATTTTTTCTTCCTGTCTCAACCTAAATTTGAATGAAATAAAAAAGCCTTTCTTTCAAAAAGAACATCATCATGCTTTAAAATTTGCAGTATTTTCAAAAGTTCAGCATGAGGTAGGATATGAAATCCCCAATTTACAATGTGTGGTAAATCTGCGGAAAAGTTCAAAACTGAAAGTGAAAGTTGCACCCCTCCACTTCAAAGCTCAATAGCTTTCTAATCTTCGTGGCAAGGTATACTTTTTCTAATGATTTGAGTCTTCAAAGCAACATAATGCATGGTTTCTAAATGGAATTTGATTTGAAACCATAGTTTATTTTTTAGAATTTTTCAAAAATGTGCAATTTAACAAAGAATAGCACTACAAAACATTTACAAGACTGAGACCTAAGATAAACTTCTCGTTGAATGTAAGCTCTATATGTCTAGATGTGCAGTCAGAAATTCTGATATTTTTATTAGGCTCGAACTACCTTAAGGGAATACTAGAGAATCATTTTACGACTGTACTAAATTCAATATGACGTCGTATTTATGTTGAAGAAACGTTTATTTACCGTAAAACAAGGGGACCTAGGATACATTTGAGTAGACACTATACGTGTCATATATATTTTTCATTGATAGTTCTTGTAATATAGTAAAAACATTCTAAGTTTCTCATTCATGGTGCAAGGTTTGTATTTGTGCATTTACTCCATCTCCTTTCCTTTTTAAATATTGGCGTTTGAGAGACTTTTATGTTTTGCTCGGTGGATTATATAAACATATGATAAGAAACAAATTTTAAATTCAACAAATTTTGAATGCAGCATAGTGCATTTATGTAAAACGTTCCTAAGATTAAGTACACCATAACTTAAATATAAAGAGAGCATACATCTATTGCACAGGGAATCCTATCCTTTCATGAACTCGACACTGCTGTAGAGACGGTCTTAAAAACAATGAAAGGATATGGAGTAAATGCACATAAGACAATGTCTCTAAAACTACATGGTAAAACCAAGCAATGAAGCAACGGTTTTATTGTTCTTCATCTTGAAGTCACCATGAGCTTGCCCATACCTCCTAGTAAGTTCGGGGCGGTCCTTAGCACTATTTTGGGTTGAATTTATTACTAGAGCACTCCTAAATCCATTTCTTTTTAACCCCATTAATGCTTGGTCGTCACCAAAATGAAATTAACTAGTAAAGTGTTCTTACAATGGCTGTCTTCCGTTGCCCGACAAATAACTAAATAAAGAACCAAGGACTTATCGTTACAAGTCCTTGAAAGAAGTAACCGTAAATTTAATTTCTGCATATGGCCATTTCGACAACTTATGTCTCATCAGTGCAGATAAGAATCTAAACAATTGGAACACCATATATTCAAAGATGTTTAAAAACTGATAGAGAAGAAATTACTAAAATGATCTAAATAGAAACCCAAAATCAGCTGACAGAGGTTTGCAAGAGGAAGACACTCCTTAGTCTCAACAAAATTTACAAAAAATTAGATATTGTAAGTTTCCAAATGTAATCGGCTTAAGGTCCAGCACCGGAGTACTGACTACTGGGCTACTGAATACCCACGGAGACTTAAAGTCCACCTGCAGAGGCTTCGATACAATGGTGACAAATAACTAGACACCGAACTTAATGTAAATTTAATTTCTGCATGTGGCCATTCGACAAATTATGTCTCTTCAGTGCAGATGGAAGACCAATAATTCAAAGATGTTTAAAAAAAAACTGATAAAGAACAAATTACTAATTTAATCTAAATGGAAACCCAAAATCAGCTGAGGACAGAGCTTTGAATGAGGAGATACTCATAAGTTTCAACAAAATCTACAGAAATTAAGATATCGCAAGTTTCTCAATGAAATCGGCTTCGGGTCAGCACCGAAATACCGACTACTACAAAAAGACTAATAAAAGTCAAATAACTCATCGAGTCATCTGTAAGAAAACTTCGCAAAATTCATGAGATATGAGCACTATAAACAGGTGGTCAATGTAACATTTAGAAATTACATAAAAATCAAAATGCAAAAAACTTGAGGATATGATAGTGTATCTATATTAAAAATTCTCTCGACAACAAGTACACAATAACTGAAAAATATTGAAGACATACATTTTTCGAAAGGAGAATCTTTTTACGGACTCCACACTTCAAGAAAGACAAATTCCAGTCTTAAATAATCAAAGTACATGAAATAAAAGCATGGTTAAACCAAACAATGGAACAAATCTTTTATTGTTGTTCTTTATGAGGCATTCCTCAATGAGCTTTGATATTGCAAGTTACAAAATGAAATCGGCTTTCGGGTCAGGACCGGATTGCTTACTGCTGAATTGCAGGTAATAACTCATAGTAAGGGCTAGGCTACACGTTTTATTTTATACTTCAAGTTCTTTCCCGTGGAAATTTCGATACCGATATTTTATTTGAATCAGTTATTGTAAGCAAACGCTATGTGATACTTTGCACTTCTTCACTTCGCGTTCCTCTTTGATAGATAGTCTAAAATCGTTTGCGTGACAACCATACCAAAAAAAAACTGGAAATTATAGAAAATCTAGCTATGTTTTGATTTAGGGATTTTCAGTATACACAGAAATCTAACTTGGATGTTAATTTGAGAGTAATCTAGTAAGAACCGAATTGTCAGTCTAAAAAAAAGAATAATCACAACACAATGGCAAATACGGAAATACAAAATTATTACATAAATACTGCATAGAAAAGAAAGTAGGAAATTCGCATACAAATGAACAACACGGACCAAATAAAAACCATGTGTGAGATATTGTGAACTAGTACAGTAAGCATTCCTGCTTCTTATAGGACGCCCGTTGTGTTGAACATGTCAAATCCGGAACAAGAAACAATAATCTTAAGCATTTGAAGGGTAAAATATTTTGTCATCAGGGAAAAAGATACCTCTTAGGTGTCCACGCGATGGTCATGTCTACCGTAAAACGCATGCAGTGTTGACTTCAAGTTATGAATACCATACCCTTGTTAAAGTGGACTTCGGTATCACTGTGCAAACAAAGACGTCACATGCTATCATCATGTCATTTTTTATTCTTTTTATATTTTAAAGTGGCCAATTCAGATCTCAGAAAGGATCTGACTTTCAAACCCTTATCCAAGGTAAACCCAACATGTCTGGATTTACTTTACTAATAGGGTCTTCTGAGGGCATATTTGGTAAAAATCAAAAAGTGGTGCTCTCTTAGTGGAATTCTAAAATTCTAAAATGTATTTCGAATTAGATATCACGTTACAGAATGTAGAAAATGGATAACATGAAATACCTACAATGGCTGAAAATTATAATTACATGCCACAATCTGCTATGATAATACACAGGAAAAACACGAATAAGACAAAAGACAAACGTTAACAACGATATGAGCTCGGACTTAGTACCGGCTCAAGCAAAAGCCAGTGGTAGGGTTAAACCGGTTAACGGGTACCCAAACCTCCCCTTTATCTGTCTCATTTCCTTATAAACATAAGAATAAAACCCAATACAGGTAAACTACTAAATCCATGACCACAATCTTGAAAGGAGAGAAATTGACAAATAATACGTAATTTTAAAAGATTGGTCAAGGGGTGCTCACCGCTACACTAACGGCTAACTCAAGGAGCCTGGTCTGCTGATAAAACTCTGTCGCACTACGCAAGAAAATCATCATATATTTCAGTAGACATTGAGAGTATCAGTGATAGGCCAGTATGTGTTTAAGATTTTAATGTCACTAGATCTCAAAGCTAATGTAACGGAAATTAAAAGGGAAATTACATAGTTTTGTAAAAGATTATATTATTTATTAAGCTTAGAGGGAATTTTTATTAAACAAAATTACGAATAATGATATCTCAATTCCAATTTATGCAGTTTTATCTGCAGTTTTTTTCGGTATATTTTTCACCTAATATTTATTCTTAAAGAGCGGCTTCGAATTTTCAAAATATTTGATCGAAATAGATTGTGCATTATGCAAATTACAACATGGTCAGACCTTATCTTTGTATTCATTTTCTTCCTCAATATTTCTCGGAAATCTTGTGACACGTGTTCTGCATTTTACACCAAATCTACTGATTCATAACAAAATAGTCCCTAAAAACTCTGTCATTAAATTCAGACCACGAATTTTTGCGTTTTTTGATTCTCTAATACTTAGCAAAACGTTAAGAATAGCATAGAGATGCAATCAAGTAAAAAGTTTTCATTTTGCCGTTTGTACTGTAATAACACTCTGTAATATATCTTGTTAATTTATACGGGCGCGTATTAGTGCCATTTAGGTTAGAAACCACCAATTCATTTCTTTAACATTTTCAACTGAAATTCCCCATATTCAAATCTGTCTGGACAATTTATCTTAAGTTTAACCTGTATGAAACCATATATTTTCCGAAAGGTGCATATCTCGTCAACATCATATGAAAATTTCAGCATACCTTTAAAGCCTTCCAAGAGAGTTCCGAAGGTTGGAAAACCCCTATCTATAAATATACACGATTACGGCCTTAACATAACACATTGATAGTATACCATTGATAGTATAGTACTCAAAGGATCATTCTAGTCAATTAACCTTGGTCTCAAAATAAGCCTGATACATTAATGTTCAAACAGGTGTATCATTTGTTTCATTCCGACATTTGTTTTTAAAGGTGTAAGAATTCAAAGTTATATTTAGATTCTAAAAGAGCTACTTTTTCATTTGTTCTAAGTGCTGATTGGCTGAATTGGTGGTTTGACACCTTAACATGATATTAAAATATTCCCCAGTGTAATTGCTGCACTTTTTCATGTTTTTTAGTTAATTTCCAAATTGTATACAGAAAATAGCATCCTTTTCCAATTTTTTCTCCTCCTTTTCAGCACCATTCAAGAAGTCACAGATTTAGTGTTTTCAGTCCTTTGATCAGGCACAATCACTCATAGATGTTAAACATGGACACAAAACCAAATATACTTCTTTTGTGTAATGAATTATCAACCCATGTTTAATACTAAGCCCTTAGAGTATTTTTCTATCAAAATAAGACTGCAAGTGTTCAAAGCTACCTTTAAAATTTTGAAATCATGTTACAAAATGTCACCCTCCCCACAAATTTGAGAAGGTGCTTCTGAGGTAAATTTTGGGACTTGAAATGATCTTTACTTCGGTTGTGGTCATACAACTAGCATTTTAAATGCAGATAATGATGCAAAAAGGTCAAGAAGACAGGGGAAAACCAGTTTTGTTTATTTTTTGAGCTTCTGAAGAATATTAGGTTTGTGAGTTAGCCGAAAAGCCCGATATCAATCGGTACAATGATAGTATTTAAACTACTGAAAATCCACCCAAGTGCATTTATTTTCCTTCGGGTGATTACATATATAATATATAAAGAAAATAACATAATAAAATAAATGCAAATTTATGAAAAGGGTGGCAAATTCAAAATCNTGTCCCAAAATCACATGATAAAATTTTGACTTTGCTCTTGTTTTGACAATGTGGACCCTAAAATGGCAATTTTACACTGTTTAGTAGAGGAACAGCATGCTATTTTTCATTTCTGAGGTTCATGTTCACATCAAACTGCATATATAAGCACCGTTCCTGCTTAAAAAAATTATTGTAAAAAAATCAGACAGATATAAAATAAAGCATCTCAGTCAGAGTTGCGAAGACATGAAATTTGTAAACTTTGAACATATATTCAAAACAGTGGCAAATTCCTGTATAAAATCAGGCTACATTTGATGTTTTTAAACTATTTTACACAGCTAACCCTTCTAATTTTGCACAAAATCATGAAAATGGCCTAAAAATGGCATTTCAGTGTCAAAATACGGAAATATTACATAACGACTGTTTTTGGCCAAAATTGTGGCACCAGCTGGCTAAAACTTCAGTCTTTACCTCAAATTCATCATACATGCATGTTTTGCATCAATTTAGGTCATCAACAACTTTTTAAGACATGTTTCAAAATTTTTGCATATTTTGTCTTAAGGTTAGAAACCACCAATTCATTTCCTTAACATTTTCAACTTAAATTTCCCATGTTCAAATCTTTCTGGGCAATTTATCTTAAGTTTAACCTGTATGAAACCATATATTTTCCGAAAGGTGCATATCTCGTCATTTCAGCATACCTTTAAAGCCTTCCAAGAGTGTTCCGAAGGTTGGAAAACCCCTATCTATAAATATACACGATTACGGCCTTAACATTACACGTTGATAGTATACCGGAAAACCCCTATGATAAGTACTCAAAGGATCATTCTAGTCAATTAACATTGATCTCAAAATAAGCCTGATACATCAATGTTCAAACAGGTATCATTTGTTTCATTCCGACATTTATTTTTAAAGGTGTAAGAATTCAAAGTTATATTTATATTCTAAAAGAGCTACTTTTTCATTTGTTCTCAGTGCTGATTGCCTGAATTGGTGGTTTGACACCTTAACATGATATTAAAACATTCCCCAGTGTAATTGCTGCACTTTTGCATGTTTTTTAGTTAATTTCCAAATTGTATACAGAAAATAGCATCCTTTTCCAATTTTTTCTCCTCCTTTTCAGCACCATTCAAGAAGTCACAGATTTAGTGTTTTCAGTCCTTTGATCAGGCACAATCACTCATAGATGTTAAACATGGACACAAAACCAAATATACTTCTTTTGTGTAATGAATTCTCAACCCATGTTTAATACTAAGCCCTTAGAGTATTTTTCTATCAAAATAAGGCTGCAAGTGTTCAAAGCTACCTTTAAAATTTTGAAATCATGTTACAAAATGTCACCCTCCCCCCAAATTTGAGAAGGTGCTTCCGAGGTAAATTTTGGGACTTGAAATGATCTTTACCTCGGTTGTGGTCATACACCTAGCATTTTAAATGCAGATAATGATGCAAAAAGGTCAAGAAGACAGGGGAAAACCAGTTTTGTTTATTTTTTTTGAGCTTCTTAAGAATATTAGGTTTGTGAGTTAGCCGAAAAGCCCGATATCAATAGGTACAATGATAGTATTTAAACTACTGAAAATCCACCCAAGTGCATTTATTTTCCTTCGGGTGATTA
>MJUU01007842.1:8920-33541 GCA_002080025.1 Modiolus philippinarum
TTGACCTCTATCTGTTACACTTTTTGAAATAAAAATTAAAAATGCAAAAATTTTGAAAATTTCACGGAAAAAGGGCTATAACTCCCAGACAGGTTTTCAGATTTTCTTCAAAATTGCACAGTGGGTAGATCTCATCATGCTGATCATTTTTACCCATGTCAGATTTTTGATATCTGTAATGGTTTTCGAGTAATTTGCAAAAAAAGCAATTAACCCCTATGTTCTATTTTTAGTAACAGCGGCCATGTTGTTTGGTCTACGGACATAAAAATCACAAACTTGAAAGTGCATACCCTGGTGATGATTCAGGCCAAGTTTGGTTAGTATTGGTCCAGTAGTTTCAGAGGAGATTTTTGAATAAAAGTTAACGGACGGACGGACGACGGACGCCGAGTGATGGCAAAAGCTCACATGGCCTTTGGCCAGGTGAGCTAAAAAAAGATATACGTAAAGGGAGCTTATAATTGTCATTTTTATCAATTTCCGGTAAAGTACACGAAGGTGTTGTAATTGACAGATTGAGGGGTGTCAATTTTTAATAATTTGCAGGAAAAATAAATAGAAAGTAAAATATGAAACTTCGTTTAACCTAACAAATTGACTTAACATCAAACCCCATGAAGTGCTAGCTAGAATTTCTGTTTGCATTTAAATTCCATGTCAGCATGTGAAAAAGAAGGCAGCAATTTTTTAGCCTGAAATGATTACTGTTTCTATATCATTTACAGTTTTATGCAATACTTTGTTTGATATTGGAATTAATATATACTTTGTACACCTTTAGCACTAATTAGGGAAAGTTACGCATCGTAATCATGCAATATTTTTCACGTGTGTGTTGGTTTGTTTTAGTTTCTGTTCTTTTCCTCTTTCGGTTTGGACAAAAATATTAAATATTAATAATGTAATAACAAGCTGATATATACATGATCTATCGTAATTGTGACATTAAATAATAAAAAAAATTATTGTTTATAAAAATTGTTCACAAATAAAATAAATTTGGCTGCTTCGGATTTGGAACTACTGCAGGTGTAGTGACATCCATGTAGTACCGGAAGATACCCTTGCACTGATCATGATCTTAAAAAATGGCGGTAATTATAAAATTACCGAACAGAATTGTCAAAAGCCGAAGTCCATGAGACTAAAAGACAACGCAGGTGGAAACTACTGGTTCAAATCAGTGCGATAGATCTCTCAAAACTCCATTTTCTTTATTTATCTTCGTCATAAAGTATTGTTATGTCTCCCACTTGTGTCATTCCTTGTTTTGCTTCTTTTTTTCATTTCTCTGTGTATTATATTTGTTATATTTACATTTTTGAAATAATATTAAATAGATACATCTTTGAAAATTTGTTTGTTGTGCATAGTTTGTAATGTCATGTATATTTTATGTCTTTGCTTTAACCCGTTAGGGTTTTTTAATGCAAATAAATTTATTTGTAATGTTTGGTATGGAGAGTCATTATGTGCCATGTCACTCTTCACACGTTTAAGTACCTGAGATCTCGAGATTCTTAGGAATGTAGTAAAATCTAAAATGGCAAGATCATATAAGGAGTGAAAGAGGTTTTGATTAGCCCCAGGAAGATAAATGCAAAAAGAAAGATCATTTATGCGACATCAGGAAACACATAAAACTGAACAACTGAACACAAGTGAATCAACAAACAATATTTGGGCAAACAATGGCACTTAGTATGGAATCGTAAGACTTTGAATGCATCAAACAGAAAACGTTTCCAGTATATCGTTCTGTACATGGAGAACTCCGGTCTGTAGAGTTCAATACTGTAAACCAACTTATTTTCGCGTCTACTTAATTTTCGCGATTTTATATTTCTGTTAAATTAAATGCATTTATATAATGACAAAAAAGTTCACGAAAATTTATTTTCGCCATATTCTCTCGCTGGCGAAGATCGCGAAAATAAATTGATCGAAGATAAGATGGTTTGTATCAATATTGCAGCATCATGATACAGGGTGTGAAACCTTGACTGCCTTCAGAAACACGTTACTGAAATGCATGTAATTTGTCATGTCATTTTATATGAAAAGACAAAACATGTAGTATTAACAGGTGGAAATCCTACAGTAATTCACTAACAGAGAACTGACCGCAGTGTAGTAGTTATTCTTTCAGCGATATAATAAGAAAAGTCTTTTTGAGACTAGTCTGAAATCAAATTTGATGAAAAAGATCATTACGACATTAATGCGTGGTCAGTTTTGGGTCCAGTTGAAAGTGGAAATAGATTAGATCATCTTAATGAGCAACTGGCATCAATGGATACAACCATCATGTCGAAAAATATATTTATCATTGAAAGTTAAGAAAATCACAGAAGAATATCTCTCATTGAGGAAGAAATGGCTGCTGCCATAATGCATGGAATTGGAAGAAAAGAAAATTGCAGTTGAAGAAAATAATTGCACTTTAAAGTTTGTTCATATAATGAATTCATGTAAGAGTTGACAATGAACAATAACAATATAATATTAATAAAAAATAACCCTTGACTGTACACTGCTCTACATAGCATAGCATACTAAACTTTGTAACATTTGACTAACTATTGACAAAATCTAAATTTATTTCCGTTCCATCACTTGTCTGTAAATTCTATTGTGTAGATATGCATATAAACTTATAATTATGATGTTATGTTTTTTATTTGCAAGTTCTGCAATTTTGGGCAATTTACCTTGAAGTTACTAAATATTGCTTAATGATACAACTACGGAAATAAATTGTAGATATAATCTGGATCCAGATGATAATTAAAAAAACAATGCAATGTATATACATGCACATGTACAGTGTCTGTACATATTAATGGATACTATCGGGAGTTATGCCCCTTGTTTTATGAAATCATTACCTAATACACCAAAGCTGATAAACATTACAATACTCATATTTACCTCAACTTTAATGCTGTTCATTTGCACAACAGATTATATTTCATTTGTGGCCAACCCATTTCAGAATGAAGATCAAAGATAGCAAATTATATGGTATCAACATTCTTATGCATCTTTTTAGGGCCCTACATTTATCAATTTGTGTCTTTGCATGCATTCAAAATTAATAACTAGACAACTATCCCCGCACTCCCTGTTTGACACAGAAAACATTTGTTATACACCCTGGGCATATTTTTTCCCTTTTTTAAATCTATCTATTGATAGTCATTATTGTTACTATTAAAAAGAATTCTAGGATATATGGTTGCCAAGTAGAATTCAAAAAAATAAGTGGTCTTTGAGACTTTCAGGAAATTTACCGAGATTAGAATCAATATTTTTGAAATCCAGTTGATGAAAATGTTTTTCCTAAACTACACAAACATGTAAGTATGGTTGCTAGGTAGAATTCCAAAAAATAAGCGGTCTTTGAGACTTTCAGGAAATTTACCAAAATTGGAATCAAATATTTTTGAAATCCAATTTATGAAAATGTTCGTCTTAACTACACGAACATTTGAAGTATGGTTGCCCGGTAGAATTCCAAAAAGTAAGTGGTCTTTGAGACTTTCCGGAAATTTACCAAAATTGGAATCAAATATTTTTGAAATCCAATTTATGAAAATGTTCGTCCTAAACTAAACAAACATTTTAAGTATGGTTGCTAGGTAGAATTCCAAAAAATAAGTGGTCTTTGAGACTTTCAGAAAATTTACCAAAATTGGAATAGCCTTTCAGAATCCTAAGTTATCAGAATTTTGTTTTTCACCAAACACTTGTCAGAATATAAAAGATAATATGCCAATCTTTAAAAAAAATGTGTCTTTAACATTTTCAGAAAAGGACAAGGTGCGATAAGGGCCTGATCTGGCCCTAAATTTCGGCGATTTTTTAATTTGCGCCTGGATATTTTCTTTAATGTTGGTTTGAAAGTTAAGATACCACTTAAGGAAAAAATACACAATTTTGAACCCATGACGTCACAGTAGGTACAATTCTGACGTCATGTTGAAGCTACTTTTGAACGTTTCCATAGAAATAGAAGGAATTTGGCATATTTTCGAACGGTTTTTCTAATCGGAAATATAGAGCACATTCAAGAACCAATTAGATATTTTACCAAATTGTTACTACAGATGCATTTGACCTCCCATATGAATATTTTTGTGGTTCTTGCCTGTGCTCTATGTTTCCTCTTAAGAAAAAGTAGTCAGAATGAGTCAAATTTGTCATTTTTCGAGAAAATGTGCAATTTGTCCCATTTTCTACACTGAAAACTATGTAATCGTACATCAATACTTGAGTAATCTTCCTTTTAATTGTTAACCTATATCCATAGAACATTTCAACAATATATAATGTGAATTTAAGCAAACTTATTTTTTGAGGCCAAATAAGGCCCTTACCGCTCCCACTCCTTTACCAAAGTTGGAACCAGAACCAAAATTCCAAAAGCTTATAGCAAATCTATAGACTATATGCAACAATTCTGCATAAAGATTTGATCCCTTTAATCCAAAAATGTAGGAGGAGTTTGCGCCACATGCCACATGTGTCTTATCCACATCTTTGGGTCTTTGTTAAAATTGTCACCATGGGGCCTCTTGTTTGCACCAAGACCAATATCAAAAATCCGAAAGCTTATTGCGCATCTACAGACTATATGCAACAATTCTATAACAAAATTAAATCCCTAAATCCATAAATGTAGGAGGAGTTTGTGTCACATGCCACATGTGTAAAAATTGACATCAAGGGGCCTCTTGTTTGCACCAAGACCAATATCGAAAACCTGAAAGCTTATTGCGCATCTGCAGACTATATGCAACAATGCTACAACAAAATTAAATCCCTAAATCCAAAAATGTAGAAGGAGTTTGAGTCACAAGAAAAGTGTGACGGACGGACGGACGGACGGACGGAGCGTATAACATTATCCCCGAACTAACTTCGAAAGTGCGGGGATAATAGTAACAGTTAATCTGCTGTTAAAACCCATGACTTTATCAATACTTTAAGAATTTAATTTTTAATATACACATGCATTGTGCATTTTATAATATATAATATAATTATGCTGAAACAGTGAATGCCCCCAAAAATGATACTATAGTATCATAACTAAGTAATTTTTTTCGTGGTGTACTTCTTTTCGCGACAAAAAACCGCGAAACTTAGTACTCGCGAATATCTTAAAAACAATCGGAAGTTAAGTTAAGGTACTTATAGTTTTAGTCATTCCTTAAAACAGCAAAAAAAGAAAAGGTTAAAAACAAAAAAAAAGATTTCCGGGAAAAATAGACTGAACTACAGGTAAGGGATGTTATTGAAAATTAAGAAATTATATATTCAAATTTAAGTGATGTGGTGTCAAACAGAAGAAACAATAAGCTTAGCTAAATACTGCTGGAACGGTTTCCTCTGCAGTAAGAACAATAAGAAGCCTTTAAAAAGAAACGTGAAGACACAAAAAGAAGACAGAAGAAAAGAACAGACACAGCGCAACATTGCAGGACGCAAACTAGTGGTGGGGTGGCGAGCGTTGAAGAGGACATTGTTTCTAATGTAATGTAAGTGGACTACAGAAAAACGATGTTTCTTTCGTGTAATAGATTATGAAATTCATATTAGAAATTTGCATTCAGTTTTATGTTGTCCGTGTGTCCTTTAATAAGAACTTTTTTTAAAAAGAAAAGGAGGTGTAGAAATTTCTAACACTTGCCAAAAAAATGAAATAAACCTCGTGTTGATTTTTATGCAGTACCAGCAACAAATCAAAATTTAAAATATAGAATGTGCAAGAAATATAGACGGTCATTTTTCATCCGGCAATGATTTCTGGTTTCATATGATTTAGAGATCAAGCAATACTTTTGTAAAAAAACCTGTTGGTTATTGAAATTCATTAACACTGTGTGCACCTTTGCGTCTGAAAAATACTAATCAGGGAGGGCTAGATATCGTAATCATTCTGATTCATTATTTTCATGTGTGTTGATTTTCTTGTGACATTTTTTTGGTTTCTGTTCGTGTTCTTTCCGTTTGGACAATGTATTTATAAGCAATATAGAATATATAAAATATAAACTGCTCGACCCTTTGGTATGAATGTGCAGAAACGGTTCAATTTATAATATAATTCCTGTATTGATATTTAATGTTTGTAAAGTACAAAAAAATGTTTAATTTTCGTTTTTGATAATGTTCAGGATTTGGAACGATTTTCACGAGCAAGATCAGTGACACGCAATTAGGTCATTCCGTAATCTAAATATTATTCTCCAGACTTCAGCCTATTTGTTCCCTAGCCGAGGTCTATCAGACCGAAACGTTTGGCAATTAAAGGTACATTCTCTGTCCTTTTTGTCATATTTAGATGATTTTTAATTTGTATATTTTTGTGTTTTTAACTTTTTAATTATGGCCTACTATACCAACTTTATTTTGTTCTATATTTATTCTCAATTCTTAAAATATATATGAATTACAATAGCTTGCTGATTTATATCATAGAAAATGAGATGACTGCTTTTGATTTTGAACCATTTCAGTCGTAGTGACCTTGAGGTAGTACCGGGGGTTGAACTTCGACTGATCTTTCATCTGTACAAAATAACGACAGAAGAATACAGAAAGGAACACTAACATAAATCGAAGTCAAGAGACAAGGCAAAAAAGAACACCAGATGACGGAAGACCAAAGACAACGCACATCCACAAATAACACAAAAATCACACAACAATAAAACCAAAGCCCTAACAGTGTGAACTCTAAAGAACAGAGTGACATCAGGTGCTCCGGAACAGTACCCGTCACACTGTCAGCGGGTCAATCCAGAGTAAAGTCAGAATCGGTAATGTCAAGTCCGAGAAGACATGAATCTAGCTGATTATGTCGGTTTTTATTTGTGACACCGACATTTCATTTAAAATCATCATATTTATGATGCCGTGGTGACGGCCATAGAATTTCTGAAGGGACGAAAGTAACAACTGCTGTACACATCCCCGACTCCGCAATAATGAGAGTAATAACAAAATTAGCGAACAGAGCCAATGTCCATGAGGCTAAATGACAAAGCAGGCGGAAAACACAGGAAAAATTATCGACCGTAATGGTCCTGACTTGGTACATAAACTTCAAAAGAAATGGTGGGAGAAGAGAAACCACTTTAAAAAATTATAAGTATGAAAAAGAAAGGAAATGGGGTAAATGTCAAGGAGACATCCCATATCAAGGTTAAAACGACCCAAAGTTTAAATTACAATATATAAGAAAATATAGCGTGGTCAGAAAATGTCTCTTGTGTTGAAATAAGGGCCAATTACAAATCATGGCGATAGACCTACCGAAACCTCCAGTCTCTTTGTTGATGTTTGCGATTAGGTATGTCAATATGTTCTACGTTCGTCATTCCTAATTTTGCTTTTTTATTTCTCTTTTTGTGACATTTTGTATATTTGTATTTTTTTAGATAAAAATTAAATAAATATAGCTTAAAAAATTGCTTTGTGGTGCATATTTTGTAATATGTATGGAGAATCCATATGTGCTCTGTCACTCTTCAAAAGTTCAAATTCTTTGAGAACTCTTAGAGAAGGACGGTTTAGATTCTTGGGAATGTAGCAAAATCGGAATGGAACGATTATATAAGGAAGGAAGAGGGTCTGGATTAGCCTCATCAAGATATAGAAAAAAAGAGAAAAATATCATTCATGCAACATCAGGAAAAAGAAAAACTGAATACAAAAGTATCAATCTGGAGGAAGAAAAAAAGCAAGCATTGAATCGTTAGACTTTTAATTTGATTTATGAATTAAACAGAAACAGAAAAAAAAGAAAAAAGAAGATTCAGATATATCGTTCTGTATATTGAGAATTTTTGACCGTAGAAATCAATATTGCAGCATCAGGACACAGGGTTATAATCCTAGACTGCCTTAAGAAACATGCATACTGAAATAACTTGTTATGCTATGTTATGTGAAAAGGCAAAACATGTAGTTGTAACAGGTGGAAATTGTAAAGTAGCTGACTTTGGTGTGGCAGTTATTTTTTCGGCGACATGTGCAGGATGTAATAAGAAATTACGTTTTGAGACCCGACCGAAATTAATGATTGATGGAACAGGCCATTACTACATTAATGTGCGGTGAGTTTAGGACCCAGTTGCAAGAGAATATGGATTAGCTCATCCAAATGAACAATTGGCATCAATGGATACACCCACCATGTCACAAAGACATGAATAATTGAAAATGAAGATGGAAATTGATGGAGATTGAGGAAGATATAGCTTCTGCCATTGCAGAAGAAAAGGAAATTGCAGTTGAAAAAAAATTATTTCATGAAGGTTTGCATTATTTAAAAATGAAGTCGAGATCTCATTTAATGAATTTTATGTAAGGGTTGACAATAAAACATCATAATGAATTTATAAAAAAAAACAACCTTAGACCGTGCACTTTGCTACATGCACAAATGACTAAACAATTCATACACAACATAAAAATAGTAATGGACATTACATTATACCCCGCCACGTTTCACAGAATTTAAGTTAAAAGGGGCATAACTCCAGAACTATGTATACCGCTGAACCCAAAGTTATAATTGACCTGGTTTTATGGTAAACAATTTACATACAGTTTGAAGACAGTATGTTATTTCATTCACAAGTTATGATAATTTGCAAAATTTCAAAGTTTCAAGAGGCATAACTCCAGAACCCCTTAGACCTCTGAACCCAAAATCGATTTTGACCTGAGTTTTATGGTAAACAACTTACATATTAAGTTTGGAGACCTTGTGTTATTTCGTTCACAAGTTATCAGTAGGAAACCCTAAAAATTCGCAAAGTTTCAAGGGACATAACTTCAGAGCCCCATGAACCTCTGAAAATCAAACTTAACCTGCGTTTTGTGGTAAACAGCTTACATACCAAGTTTGAAGACTTTGTGTTATTTCTTTCACAAGTTACTAGTCGGAAACCATAAAATTCGGAAAATTTCAAAGTATCAAGGGGCATAACTCCAGAACCCCTTAGACCTTTGAACCTAAAATCGAACTTGACCTGAGTTTTGTGGAAAACGACTTGCATACCAAGTTTGAAGAATTTGTGTTCATTTGTTCACAAGTTATCAGTCGGAAACCTTCGGTGGACGGATGGACGGACAGACAGACGGACGGACAGACACACGACTGAGGGTATCACATAATTCCTCGCCACTTCTTGTGGCGGGGTATAAAAACTATCAAAAATTTACCTTACTATTGGCAAGGTAATTTTTTTTTATTTTCCATTCCATCAGTTGTTTGTAAATCCTACTGTGTAGATGTATAAACCTTAAGGATGTAGTAAAGTGAGGTTTTTGAAATTCCTAAATGTCATTCGGATTCCTCCTATTTTACCCCTTCATTACTATGCAATATATTTTGCCCCATTACATCCAATTTTCTACTCATCTAAGTCTTAAGTAGGTCATTTAAAGTACGCAAAATTTCACTAGATTGTATCTTTCCATGTGAAAGAAATCAGTTATATTTCCATTTACTACTAAGGTAAAAGTCCAAGAGAGTTTTTCACGCCAATTTTTAACATATGAAATTTCTTGAAAACAAGGTCCATAACCTATCAATATTTTAGCTGGTTTTACTCCTTTATCAATGCTCTTTCAATTTAAGGTATAAATTTAAAATCGTAGATTTAATTAATTTCACCTACCTTTATCTTTTAATTATGATTTTATGTTTTTATTTGCGAGTTTTGAAATTTTGCAATTTGGTTTTAAATTTACCACATATTTCTTTATTGATGTTGAAAACTAAGGAGTATCTCCCTCTTGCATAGCTCTGTCTTTAGCTAATTTTGGCTTTACTATATAGATCCTATTGGTAATTTTTCTCTATCAGCTTTTACACACATTTATGATAAATATTTTAGAAGCAAAACTTCATAAATAAACTGTAGATATTATCTGGATCGAGATACTACTTTAAAATTTAAATGCAATGATGTATAAACATGTATAATGTAATGTACAGTGTATTAATATGGAGAAGGTTACAGGTAAAGAGAGTGTAATTAGCTCGTGATTGCTTTGGAATCTTTTTGACCACCCAATCTACAGCTTGGTAATCATTCTGCCAGCTCACTGATTGGATATAATTAAATTCTATAATTTTTATTTAGAACTTTATTTGATACTGCATTTAAAAATTACAAATTGCCACTTTATTATCTGCAATAAAATAATAAAAAAAATTAAAAAGAGGTGTCCCTAGTTTGCGTTAAATTTAAGCAATTTTCGTTGAAATTTGGGGTAATCACCTAGAGGTCAAAATTAAGGACGGAAAACCAATGGCAACGTATAAGTTTCTGCAGTTGAAAATTTGGGCGATAAATGCTTCTTGATGGACAATAACAGTTTGGAGAGAAAATGAGACTGATAAAGTTGAGAGAGGAGGAAACGTTACTATTGTCGCCTATGGAAATTGAATTACACTACTCTAACTTAAAGAGCTAAACTGTCGTTTTCATGATTTGGGGGAACAAAGCTCCCATTGGGGTACTAAATCACTTCATTTTGTGTAGAACTGCAATACAGGACTAGCCAATTTCTACACATATCGTTATGTCATAATTATAGTCTATTTCGAAGAATTGTAGAATTTACGAAAATCACAGAAAGGGGAATAGGCTTTAGTAATTGCCCTTGGTAATGAAAATATTAATAGAAAACACTAAGTTTCGTTTGATTATTATTCATTTTGTATAACAATCTAATAAATATGTGGTTTTGTACCATGTATTTGTATCTGTTCAAACTGTCAACCGAAATTTCGTTGTAATTTTGTTTGTGCAAAAATTCGCGAAAGGGCTATTCCCAATAATGTCATATTAACCATAGTAGGTTAATTCAATGGTTCTATTCATGCACATGATATCTTTCATAGAAGCCCGTATTACATCACAGCTAGGTCAACTGTGTCAGCATTCACAAAATTTTTAGCCTATAGTCTATTTCAGTATTGTATCTTAGAGAATTTTGCACCGAGTCTTCTTTTGTTGTTCAAAATAAGCCGTTATGAACAAGCCAGATATTTCATATTATCAACATAGACGGCCCTTTAACACCTGGAAATGAAACGTTAAAAAAAGTCATATTCAGTTATGGCGTAAAAGAGAAATACCGTATTGTCCCAAATAAGTCATATTTTTTTCTTCTTTTTTCATATAGGGATGGCATCGGGAAAAATTCGCTAAAAAATAAAGTGCCTGGAATTGTTTTTCCGAATGTTGCTTAACATTTTACTAGTATATAAGGCTACATAAAAACATAGGATTTGTGAAATTTTGGGACCAATAAAAATCCATATACAGGAAACGCTATCAATGACCGAAATTGACAACCACATGCCACAATCTACGAGGGAACTGCACAAAATAAAACAATAACTAGAGGATGACATGCCCCCGCGCAAGGTTGAATCAAATTGGGATTTTTTAGTAATATTTGTGTCTGTAAGACACATATGATGCCCCCGCTAAACACGTTATTCTAGGTTGCACAGATTAACTATGTACCCTGTATTACTAAATCACCAAAAAATTAAATGTTGAACAATGTATATTTTTGAAAAAAAAAGAACTGAAATCAAAATACATACCATATGCACATCTTCAATATAAGTACAAATTATCTGCAAAATAAAAACTTCCTAGCATAAAAACTGTAGGAGGAGTTGCGTTGTCAAACTATGTACCCCTATTACTAAATCACCAAATAATGACTAAGTTCAACAATGTATAATTTTGACAAAAAATTAACCAAAATCTAAATCCTTACCACATGCACATTTTCAATATGGATACAAAAGACCTGCAAAATAAAAACTTCCTAGCATCAAAACTGTAGGAGGAGTTGCGCGGACAATGTATGTACCCGCTATGAAAAATCTGCAAAAATGATTAAGTTCAACAACGTATATTTTTGACAAAAATGCACCAAAATCAAAATCCTTATCACATGCACATCTTCAATATATGTACATATGATCTGCAAAATAAAAAATGTCTAGCGTAAAAACTGTAGGAGGAGTTCCGCGGATAAACCATGTACCCCCATCTGACGGACGGACGGAAGACAGACGGACGGACGGACAGGGGTAAAACAATATGCCCCCGACTTATCGTCGCTGGGGCATAAAAAGACAAATACAAACGTAGACAACGATAGGAACTTGGGACAGCCGGACTTGGTAGCAAGAGCTAAGGGTAGGGTTAAACCGGTTTATGGATTCCCAAACCTCCCCTTTCTCTATCCCGTAAAAGTTGGCAAATTAAATGGTATCAAAATTTCACATGAAAGCCCTACATTTATCAATTGATGCTTTTGCCAACCAAATTCATTAAATATTGGCTGTATTTGTATTTAGCTAATTGATGTTGTACTGATGCAGATAAGATCTTGCATTCGCCAATCGACATTTATTGTAGACATTTATTACCATTTACAACATAGTGCAAAGCGTAAGGAGGAATATTAAGAATTACTGTAATTCAATGAGGTTGAATCTTAAATAATTAAACATGAGTTTCCTCACCAAAATGTCACTGGCCAGCTTTACAAAGGTATTTCAAGTCCATCAAGGATAGTGAGAATTAACGGAAGTAGAGTACCGAAGGAACAAAGGAGTGATATTTACAAAAATCGAAGTTTAAAGACATGACAGAAACTATAAACACAGAAAACAATTATGTTTAACAGCTACAAAGCACACAACTAAGGAAAAAATTAAGAGAGCCTCCAAACATTTAGTCAGTGCAGAGATGAATTTTATTCAATTTTCTGGAGTTTTATTCTTGCTCCATTAAATGAATTCCTAATGTTTGGATTTGCTCTGCACTGAAGAGGCAATAGTTTTGTGCATATGCAGAAATTAAATTTACAGTAACTTCGGTATTTTCTATTCAACAGTAGTTCAGGTTAATAAATATAGTTCTTTTGGATCTTGACTATATAAAATCTCATATATGCATGAGATATGAAAGGCATTTTGTGAATTGTTCATATGACATCACATAGGATTAAAATAATATGAAAATTTTACCAAAAATCCAATACGGTATTAGAACCCTTAAAATGAATATCAGCATAAGTAAACTTATCTCCAATTAATGTGTACAATATTACTTTTGCTTCCATTTTTTCATTTACACATCTTTTTTTGTAAGACTGACGCTGCAAGAATTGGCTGTCTCGCAGATCAGATATGCAGACTTCTCATTATCATTATTAAATAAAAAGGTTTTAAGTAAATTTGCAAAGACTGCTGTCATTGCAACATGTTCAGACATCACTACTGTACCATATGAAGATGTTGCCACCCACTTGGCGAATGACGTAATTATAATTGGCACAAAGAACAAAACATACTTGGTATATAATCAAGATCTCATAGGAATTGAAGTAGAGTTGTAATTGGTTATGTTTGTATAATGTAATTTATAGTTCTAAAACTAAACCGTGTAAGCTAGGTTTTCAAAATTGGTTGATGTTCTCTTTTTAAATGTTTCGCTTTGTTGACTGCAGTTGCGTAGCTAGGCTTCAATACGTTTTGTCAAAAAATATAATATTAAAAAATAAAATAAATCCAATTTATTGATCACCTTCCCTAAGAACAAAGGGAGGGGCTGATCAAAAATGAGGACAGATTCGTTGTTCAGTACCTTATCTAATCTAAGTTATACGGTTGTTCAGAACAAGATGCGGATCGCAAATTTGAAACATTTGAGCCCGATCTAGTTTCAAACCACGAGAACTTCGGTTTAGAAATACGTAGATGAAATGGCAGTCGGCGAAACAATTCCTGGAACTCTCTCAGAGACCTTGAATGCTACAAATACTGGTTTGTATCTTCCACTCTTATCCTCCTTACGATGCCAATTACAAGAGTACGGGGAACTAGCTGGTAGTTTGAAAAATGATGAAGTCCGTATGAAGACAAATGTTGTATCAAAAACAAAATAATCAACAAAATTGTACATATAACAAACAAAGTCACTGATCTTATGGTAATCCAATAATATAACAATACGGTAAAATTATGTACAAGTCTAATTGATTGATTGTCCAATGAGCAGTATTTCAGCTATATCAGGACGAGAACAAATTAATCAATTAAAATATTGTAAGTTAAAGAAGAAAGAAATAAAGGTTGAAGGGACAAACGGGCCAACGAGTTTTGATTGACACTGGAAAAGGGAAGAAATTGTTAGGGGCAGGAAATTTAGCCTTCTATACGACACCCAGTGCGTCGTCTGCTCTATTTAGAGAAATATAGAAGGGGTCTTTATACTGCATGGAGCGTGGCATTTCTCCACACAGTTTGGCTACAATGGTTTGCGGTCAGGCTTTCCGTATTATGACCTGACTACCCCGCATAGACAGGGCATTGGCCATCCACCAACTGAGGACGCGCCCGGCAGAGCTGTAGCAGAAGCCCCTGAAAACCGATTCAGGTGCCGGGTGTACAAGTCTGAGTCAGTTACGTACATACAGGGTCCGCACAATAGTCATCCGAGTATCCGAATTGTCTTTCTCAAAATGTGTTCCTGAATTTATACTATAATCTGAGTAATACTGAATGTGTCACCAAATGTTGACATGCAGACACCAATCACTCATACCAGAATTAAGTTAATAAAATCAAATGATAATTAAACAGTCCCTTTACCTTAATTCTAATTAGCGACAGGTTTTACCCAGAATATTAACCTAACAAATTAAATTTTAGAATATCGAAATTGAATTTAGGAAATTAGGAAATTTGTAAAATGCTCAAAAACATTGTCAAAATTTACACTTCGAAACAACTGCTACTGCAGAAAGCAGCTTCAGTATCACATACCGGTTGAGACCTATCTTAGGTTTTCCATGACGACAGAGCGTTTATCTGGTTTGTGCCTCCTGCATGCTTACAAAAAGAGACCAATTGATTTTTATGAGGTCCTAAATGATACTTTTGCTACCAAAAAGTATCGCAGACTTGCCTTTTTATTAAAGTTCGCGAGTGAATTTGACTCACAGTGACATACATGATTATACACATCAGTTATCGAAAAGTTGAATCATGAGTTAAACTATTAGAATAAATCATTTACATATAGATCTTTTCAATCATTACTTCAGTTCAACTTGACAAAACAAAAGCATTAACAAAAAACCCGGGACAAATATTTATTATTCAGTCCCAGCAAAAAAACTAAAGAACATCGAACAATGAAAGTTAGCATTCTCCCAGCAAATATAGTTTATATAATTCATGATTACACTGTATATCTTTCATCTTGGATCGTGTTCGCACTACAACTATTGGATCGATCTAAATTAAGATTGATTCTTTTAAAACCCGTTTACGTTCACATTTGAAAATTTGAATGGATTGCGATCAATCGCAATAAGGTTTTAATGTGCTCATGAAAACCAGTTGCGATCGATCGTATTCTTGTTTCAAAGCACTTGAATCGAACTGTTCACACCAAAGCCGTAATCATCTCTATTTGAATCGATCTTTTGAAGACCATCTCTTTTTATCGAACCAAATAAGATCGATTGCAATCGATCGTTTTATAGTATGAACAGGGAAGACCGATTGGGATCGACCGCGATTGGTTCAAATATTGTTAGTGTGAACGAATATTGTTTAACGTCTACTGAGCAATTTCAGCTATATCAAGACGAGAACAAGTTTGTTAATAAATAATCACTTTGGGGTATGGAAAGGGTCATGTTACGGGAAATTCTGACTGCCACTGGAAAAGTAGGGGGCAATCGAAAGGGTGGGGGAATTTAGCCTTGTAGCCGATCACCTACGGACCACTCAAACAGACCTTGCTACAAGGGTTCTTTAATGTGCAAGAAGCGTAACATTTCTTCCAATACGTGGACCTGACTTTACATCCCATCCGAAAGATGGGTTGTGTATTTATTCATCTCGCACAACCACGGAATGGGTCCTATTTCTATATCCCGGGGTTCCCTCGGGGTCAGCCCCGTTTAGGAGGGGTCATTTCCCGCAAACCGGAGATACTATTTCTATACCTCGGGGTTCCCTCGGAGGGCTATGAAAATTGAAACAAAATTTCAAATAATTTTCAGTAGGAAATGCAACACATTTCATTTAAATTCCACTTCTCAAAACACCTAAAACGCAGGTATTTTCGGGGCTTTGTCCCCTGCCTACCAAAGGGGTTTCCCTGGACCCAGTGGGGCCTTAAGCGGCCCCTAAGACCCCAGCTGCATTTTGTTGTCAACATCATTCAGAGTCTAATTACGGAGCTGGACTGTTTAGAAATCGGCTTCATCAGGAAACAGAGCTTTACAACATATAGAGGTAAGTTCTTTATTAGAGCCCTTAAAAAAGTTTCAGAAAACACTTAACAAGTGGGCATCAAAATAAGGAAAGTACAGCATACAACTGACAAAAAATTAAAGTTATAGGTAACAAAAGACAACTAGACTTGTTTATGCTTATTGTTGAATACATCATGGTGACTTAAAGAGAAGGGAGAAGGGTTTTTCTACATCTTTGGTTGTACCATGTGTTTGTTGAGACTTTGTGCAGATCCATTTATTGTTAATTAAGTATTAATAATTGTAAGTGGTATGGTTGAAACCAATTTAACATACATGTACATTTTTATCTTATTGAAAAAATACAATGCATATATATTATATAAGATTTGAGGGAAAATGTTGAGGAAAGAAAAAATTCTAGTATAATTGCAGTTTTGAACCTTGCAAAGAGATTTTCTGTAATAGTTAAAGATGGTGTTACTGACATGTTATCAGACCAATTGACTTGACTACCAGTTGGCAAAAAGGATAATTTACCCTTTTGTGTGAATGGTGAAAATATTGAACAGTTTTGGGAGGAAATGGGGAAACTTTCTTTACTGGAAACAGGATTTGGTGTCAACAACTTCATTAGCAGGACCAAATCCAGAATTAGAAAGAAAAATACATACAGAATTCAGATCAGATGTAAATAATGATATAATATGTTAACTACTCAGTTGTAATTTTAGTGAGAATCAATTATGTTACGAATTTCAACTATCTGCTTCTCTTTTGAAAACTGCAAAATCTACAGCAAATGGTAACAATGCATAGATTACATACCTAATTATGTTGAATATATATCAAATTTGTATTAAACTAGATAAAGTAAAAATGTTGCTGATTAGTCGTAAATATCTCGAAGAAAAAGTTGAGGAAAAAAAACTGAAAACAAGATTTTAAAACGATAGACTGAACTACTGGCAGGGCATGTAAAAGAAAATTGGGAAATTATACGTTCAATGTCTTTCGATGTAGTGTCAAAAAAAATAAGCTTTGTGAAATGTTGCTGGAATTGTCATGCTGTTTCCTCTATAAGAGCAAGAGAAGATTTGAAACATTCAGAGTTTAACATCCGGTGATCAATATCAGGACGTGAACAAGTTAATCAATTGAAACAAAAATAAAAAAAATATATATACAAGTGAAAGAATAAAGAAATAAAGGTGGAAGGGACAACCGGGGCAACTTTTTTGATTGCCACTGGAAAAGGGGGAAAATGGGTAGGGGCAGGAAATTTAGCCTTCTATACGAGACCCAGTGATTCTTTAAACTACATGGAGCGTGGGGTTTCTCCACACAGTTTGGTTACAATGGTTCGCGACAAGGTTTTCCGTATTATGACCTGACTACTCCGCATAGACGGGGAAGTCCCCTATACACAGCTGGGGATGCGCCCGGCAGCTCTGTAGCCTTACCACTTGAAAACCGATTCAGGTGCTGGGAATTGGGTAACTATGGAGTTTTTCGTGAATGATAAAGTTGGAAGCAGACTTTAAACGTACTTCAGCCATAGAAAAAAAAATGATAATACTAAATAATGCAAAGACCAAGTTCTTTGTTGATTGTATCAATTTATAAGGTTTTGTCTTCTACCTTTCCTCTCAACTTTATTTAAGTGTAGTTATTTTTGTTATCATGTCACCCCAGACAAGTCTGATGTGTTAAACAGAGAGTACTGAATTTGAGAAGTGACAATGTAATACTAAATGAGGTCATCAATATGTTGCTAATTTCAACAGAGACTTATTATAAATAGGGTTAAAATAAACAAATGTTAAATTAAGATAAGTCAGAAATGTTTACATATATGAACATTTTGGACAAAATATTGACCCATTCATAAGGTGATTTTAAAATAGATAAACCCAAAATCTTACATTTAACTGCATGAACAATGACAATTACATCATTGAGCATAAACAGTAGGGTTTCGTTAAAAAGTATATATCGGCAGTGACCCCCTCCCCGTGTTGCAACATTAAATTTTATGAAATTGGTATGAAGTAGTTGATAACTGATACATTCGTCACAAACTTCTTAAAAGTTGAGCACACTTTCTACATTTGTTCTAAAATATATTTAATTTTTTTTTAAAGAAACGTGAAACCATATCACAAAAATTCGTCATAATTGATCAAGAATTTTTTACGGTAGGAGCTTCACACCCGTGATTCGTTCGGGGTTTGGAGGTACATGTAGTACTCCTATCATGATGACTCGTATACCGGACGTGACATTTAGAATACATAGCATCTTCAAACTTAAAGTAATTATAGAAAGATAGAATCTGGTCATGCACTGACTGTTTTGTTAATCAGTATATTTGCTGCCACTACAAAACACTTAAAGTCCGAAACGGGCACTTTTTGTTCTGAAAAGTACTCGACCTGAAAATTACTAACTTAGTCTCAACCAAAGTCTGTTTCAGTCTGAAATTTACTGAACCAGTCTCACCCTGTCTCGTCTAGTCTGGACCTATACTGCAAAATTCTCGATCTGTCTGGACCTGTACTGAAAGAGTTTCGACCTGTCTCGACAAGTCTTAACCTGTACTGGAAAGTCTCGACCAGTCTAATAAAGTACTGAAAGAGTCTCGACCTGTCTTGACCAGTCTGATTTAGTACTGAAAGAGTCTTGACCTTTCTCGACCAGTCATAAGTTGTAATGAAATATTCTTGATCATGGAAATCTCCTAAACATGCTGGCATGTCAGTTAACTGATAGTAGTCTTTTGTGATTTCATGTTTATGTCCGTTTATTTAGTTCTTTCAGTATCATTTTTCACAATTGACTCAGCCCTGTTGCTAACTGAATTTAACTGTTGTTACGATTGTTTTTTGATTTATAACATTGGCTCTAGAGAGAAGGTTTTGGCCCAATAAAACTAGTTTAACCCTGCCGCAGCAGATTTGCGCCTGTCCTAAGTCAGGGAATTTATTAAGCCTTTGTCCGTTTTCCAGTAAGTTTAATTTTTGTCTATAGGAGTCTAGGATAATGTTTATTTCGCTGAACTTTATTACTTTTTATTAAGGGGGCCGACTCCGACCTGCCGTTGGTGTGGGGTTTCCACACCGTTTATTTAAGATCTTATTGTGGCTTTGAGTTGTTATCACTCCCCTTTGGGTCATTTTCTCTGACACATTCTCCGTTTCCCTTCTTTTTTTCTATTTGAATCAGTAAATTAATTTAGTGTTTTAAAATTAAATTCTTAAGTCACCCCTTCATGCATTGACTGCAAAATGTTTTTCAAATGCTTTCATTACTGTTGTATATAAAGTATCAAAAATTCTTAATTTGCAACAGCTAGCATTACCATATAAGGAGCAGAAAAATAATACACTGTATAGCAACAGTTTTAAACTACATTTATCAGTGCAAACACATTTACAGGAAACATACAAATAACGAAAAAAAAATAGAAAGAAAGAAAAATTAACTGTCATGTGACACTTATTATAGAGATCAAGGGAATATAATTTTACCTTGTTCAAAATATTTGTTTTACTACTTTTATTATTATTATTTTTGTGTACCACTTATCAAGTTATGAAACATGTGGTTGCCAAAAGTTCACAGATGCAATATATAAGGTGCATGAATTATACACAGATGTTAATATATAAAACACACAATTTTTACCTGAAGCCATGTCACTCACCTGTGTTAATTGAAGGTGTAACTGATGATCGTAATCAACTAAGTTTGCAATTTTTAATAATAAACAATTTATCGAATACATAAGAAAAAAATATTTGAAATACAATATCATACACATGTAATCACATTTTCGCATTTTATATTGATTTATATTTTTTTTCTTATTTATTTAAGATAATAATTATATGCAGAGATTTGGGTTCGACTTCTACAAGAGAATATATTTGATACTAATATCGGAGAAAAAAATTATTTATTCTTATTTCAGTAACAAATTTCTAGATGCATAAGTTAAGGATTTCTGTTATTTAGAATATAGACCATTTATTATTTAATAAGTATGTATTAACATGTCTGAAGGTTCATTTTATTCAGCAAGATGAATAAAGAATAAAACTTTAAAGTTTCTTATTTTTTTTAAATTATCACTTGATTTAGAATGCTGAACACCTGTTCTATTTTTTTACTGATTTTTAACACATGTCAAGACTCTTTCAGTACTAATTCAACCCGTTCGAGACAGTTCAAACATGTCGAGATTCTTTCAGTATTAAATCAGGCTGGTCGAGACTCTTTCAGCATGTTCAGAACTATATCAGACAGGAAAGACAGGTCGAGAATATTTCAGTACAGGTACAGACTAGTCGAGAATGGTTCAGTACTTAATCAGACTGGTCGAGAATTTTTCAGTACAGGTCCAGACTAGTCGAGACAGGTCGAGAATTGTTCAATACAGGTCAAGACTAGTCAGTAAATTTCAGACTGAATCAGACTTTGGTCGAGACTACTTTTAATTAGTAATTTTCACACAAGTTGAGACTGGTCCAGTACTTTTCAGTACAAAAAGTGCCCGTTTCAGACTTTTAGTGTTTTGTAGTGTGCATGAATCAATAAAGACATGACAAAAAGTCATAGGGTCTTCATGCCCAGGCAACATCGTGAATTGATGATCATAATCTCTAACAATATTTTAGTAAGAAACTAATACTAAATTATAAACAAACACATGACGTACATTTATCCTTTGTTTCTACCACCAATGCCAGCAGCCTGACTTTATCAGTAGTTTTAAGATTTTATATTTTTCAATCTATATCGAGTAATTGTACAAATTGGATGACCAAAAATATGTTATTGTGACAATATAAAAATAAACACTTTACATTTACGCATTTTCGCCACCACAATGTTGTGCAACTTAAGTTTTACAGCACTTACATCGGGCATTCCAGATTCCAAGTGTTGCCGATAAGTCGTAAATATCTCGAAGAAAAAGTGAAGACAAAATAAAAAAAAATACGATTTTCAGAAAAATAGACTGAATACTAGAAAAGGGTGTAAAAAAACTTGGAGATTTAACATCAAAGTTTAGTGATAGGGTGTCGAAAAACAGTAAAAAATAAGCTTGGCAAAATATTCCTGAAGCGGTCAATCCCGTTTCCTTGACAACTGGAGCAACAGAAGATAGGACGATTTAAAAAAGACATCGCAAGTGCAGTGCAACAATGCAGAACCCGTAAAGTTGGGGATGGCGGTTGGTTAGGGTCAAAATGGAAAAATTGAAGAGGACATTGTTGCTGTATGAAGTGGAGAGGGGATATTTGGTTCACCGTCACAAGAAGTTAACATGAGTGTTCAGGCAATGTCATACCTGTTTACCATTACGATTTTTGCATAGTTTCTACGAATATTGACCTCGAATTACGCCCTACGCTTTTATCGACGATTTCTACTCTTTGACACTAATGAGGTTTAGAAAAATATTTTTGGTTGAAAAATATCTGCATCCGGTTTTGGAACCTTTCTTGATTGTTCAAGAGATGTGACGGAACCCAATAGACAATTGCAACCTCGAAACAACTGCTTGGTGTCTTGTTGGCGCTTTGCACTTGCTACCGATTTGCACTTCTGAGGTTTATTGATTGACTTAGAGTTTAATGTCCAGCAATATTTCAGCAATATCATGACAAAAACAATTCCATCAATTAAAAAAATATATAGTAGATGGTTCAATTCAATTGCCACTGAAAAATGAGATGGGTAGGGGCAGGAAATTAAGCTGTTTTATGAGAAATACATGGGGAATACTGCATGGGGCGTTGTGTTTCTCCACACTGTTTTTCTTCAGTGGTTCGATGTCATCCTTCCGTATTATGATCTGAGCATCACACATAGACAAAGCATTCCCCTATTCAACAACTGGGAAAGCACCCGGCAATTCTGTAGAGAGAGCTCTGAAAACTGATTCAGGTACCAGAAACGTCCAGGTGATCCAACAAGTTCCATGCACATTCATGAGGGTTGGATGCCTTTATTTCATACCGGTTCAAATAATGAAATAATTGCTAAGGACAGGTTTAAATATTTATCAGACCACATTATTCAAAACTGGAACTGGTGTGTATCGCAAGAGCCATCTGGTGAAGCATCAGTTTTCAAGGGTTGCCTCTGCAGAGCTGTCGGCAACCACCTCAAGTGTTGGAAAGGGGAATGCCCCGTATATTCAGGGTAGTCATGTCATAATAAGTGAGGCCTGACCGCGAAACATTGTATACATAAGAAAAAGAAATACCACGCCGCATGCAGTATAAAGACTGACCCCCTCCACATTCATTGTACAAGAGCAGACTTCGAGTCCCTTTTCTCAATGACAATCAAAACTTGACCCAGTTGTCCTTCCACCTTGACCTCTTTCCTATTGTACTTATATTTTTTTTAATTGATTAACTAGATTTTTGTTCCAGTATAGCAGACATGCTAGTATTGCTTAATGGACATAAAACTCGAACTAATCAGTCAATGTGGATAAACACTACGTCTTACGCAGAATTTAGATCCCTTATTTTATTTTTTAATATTTTCGTAACTTTTAAAAAATGTGAAAAAAAAGAAAATAAATTCGTAAAATAGAATTAATAAAATTTAAATAAAAAAGGAAAAATAAAAAAATATTACTTATTCTATATAATCTTTTAATTTTTCACGATTTCCCTATCCTGTATTTGCCACTTTTAAATAGAATTGCAAGTCGTATATTTCCTGCCCCTACAAATTTTTCCCCTATTTAGTGACAATCAAAATTCCTTGCCCCGGTTGACCCTTCCACCTTTATTTCTTTCTTCTATTGCTTAATTTTTTTAATTCTTTCAATTTTCACAGATATTTAGCAAAGTGTCAAGGGTAGTTTAGCGGCGAGTACTCCTTGACCCATCTTTCAAAAATTACGAATTAGCTTTTTCTCTCCTTTCAAGATTGTGGTCAGGGAGTTAGTTATTTACCTGCATTTGGTTTTATTAGTATATGTATTATACAAAAAGGATCCGGTCGGAAACGGAACAGATAAAGGGGATATTTAGGTACCCATAAACCGGTTTAATCCTACCGCTGGCTTTTGCTAGTGCCAGTACCAAGTCCGGCTGTCCCGAGTTCTTATCGTTGATTTCGTTTGTCCTTCGTTTTACTTGTGTTTTCTCTGTGTAGTTGCCTGGCAGATTGTAGCATGTAATTAAAATTTTCAGCCATTGTAGGTGTTTCCTGTTATCCATTTTTTATATATCGCTAGTAGAACTTTTTTCCTAAACTTTCAGTTTTCTTGTTTGGTTTCCATGGCAACTAAAAAATCCACTATCCGTTAAAACCCATTTCTGATTGCCATTAAAAAAAAGATTGCACAGGGCTCCCCCTTCTAATCAAGGTAATACATATTGCTGAAATCAAGAGTACAATTCCCCCTTTCAAAAAAATTGAGCAGGGGTTCCCCTTATCAACTAGTTTATTAATATTTCTGAAATCGGGAAAAAATATGTAGCAGAATACTTTTTTCCAAAGATTCAGTGTTCTGGTTTGGTTTCCATGGCAATTGAAAGCTCCACTATCTATTACAACCAATTTCAGATAACCATTTAAAAAAATTGGGCAGGGGCTCCCCCTATAATCCAGGTAATACTTATTGCTGAAATCAATATATTCCAAGTCCCTTTTCAAAAAAAAAAATCGGGGTTTCCACTCATAAAGAAGGAATTGTATGTACATATTGCTGAAATCAAAACATTTCAAGTCACTTTTCAATGCAACATTTGGGCAAGGGTTCCCCTGATAATCTAGTTTATACACAATTGCTGAAACTGTAAAAGTATGTAGCAGAATACTTTTTCTAAAATTTCAGTTTTCTAGTTTGGTTTTCTCGGCAACCAAAGCCTCCTCTATTCATTGAAACAAATTTTAGACCACCATACAAAAAAAAAATTAAACTGCCCCACCCCCCACCCCCCTATAATCTAAGTAATTCGTATTGCTGAAATCATTAATTAATCTATGAGTTTATTTACACTGACCACTTTGCAAAAGTATTTTAGAAATATTCAGTAAAATGATTACCTACCCTAGTTTAATAACCTCCCTTTTTTAAATTCTACCTTTTCTGTATTCTTATTTAAAGTTAAAGACACCCTAAAAATTATTTTTGTAAATAATTAGAACTATCTAATGTACAGTAGTAACATCTTCTAGCAATATAAAACGTAATTCTGTATTAGTCCGTGGGCTGGAAACACTTACGTGCACCCCCCCCCCCCCCCCCCC
>MJUU01007843.1:0-12786 GCA_002080025.1 Modiolus philippinarum
CAAGTGATGGCAAAAGCTCACGTGGCCTTTGGCCAGGTGAGCTAAAAAAATGAAACAAAATCAAAATACATACCACATGCACATCTTCAATATACTGGTAGGTATAAATGAACTGCAAAATAAAAGCTTCCTAGCATCAAAACTGCAGGAGTTGTGTGGACAATCTGTGTACCCTATTTTAACAATTCACCCAATAAATGACCAAGTTCAATAATGTATAATTTTGACAAAAATCAACCAAAATCAAAATCCTTATCACATGCACATCTTCTATATAGGTACAATAGATCTTCAAAATAAAAACTTCCTAGCATCAAAACTGTAGAACGAGTAGCACGGACAAACTATGTGCCCTCTATTACTAAATCACCAAAAAATGACCAAGTTCAACAATGTATAATTTTGACAAAAATTAACCAAAATCAAAATCCTTACCACATGCACATCTTCGATATAGGTACAAAACATCTGCAAAATAAAAACTTCCTAGCATCAAAACTGTAGGAGGAGTTGCGCGGACAAACTATGTACCCTCTATCACAAAATCACCAAAAAATGACTAAGTTCAACAATGTATATTTCTGACAAAAATGCACCAAAATCAAGATCCTTATCACATGCACATCTTCAATATATGTACAAATGATCTGCAAAATAAAAACTTTCTAGCATAAAAACTGTAGGAGGAGTTGCGCGGACAAACCATGTACCCCCCCTCGGACAGACAGACGGAAGACGGACGAACGGACAGGGGTAAAACAATATGCCCCCGACTTATCGTCGCAGGGGCATAACAAATTTTTTTTTGAGATTTGCCCCTGTTGGGCCCATTTATCTCGTGAGCGGTACATGCTACGTGAAATCCGTTTGGAATACACCAGGTTGGAAATTTCCTCAGGAGCACACTGAAAGAAATCCCATCAAAATCCGATCAATAATAAAGATTCTTCAGACAAACATGTGAAAACACCCAATTTAACCCTCTTTGGCCCCTTTTTTTAAAACGGATGGGGCCACAATGACCAAAACTAAGTCAAGCCTTCCTTTTCACAGTACCAAAGAACATTCCTTTTGTACCAAAGAATATTATGTTAAAATTTCATAAGGATTGATCTACTGGAACTAAATTTATTGACCAAAAACTAAAGTGTCTACAGACGACGACGACGACAACGACGACGACAACAGCACCATACCAATATACGACCGCAAAAATTTTTGCGGTCGTATAAATAGTCTTAAGTGCAACATATTAGCAAGAAAAAGAAGCAATTTTTAAGACTGTAATTTTTTTCAAAAGAGGTATATAAATGAATAAAGTTTTTTACATTCATGTTCAGAATTCATTATATTTTCATAAAATTCATGTTTTGAATCTACATGATGACTTACTTTATTGGAATAAAAACTTTTTGATCCATAAATAAATAAAACCTATCAATTTTATCATAAAAATTGATTTTTTGCTGAATTTTTGAAAGATAAATAGGTTGTTTTTGTCCAGAATGCAAAACTGATACAGTAACAATTAGGATAAAAAAATATATATTTTCTATTTAGTAGTGCTTTGAAAATACAAGGTATTTCAAGTTTTACTGTTGCTTTTCTTCCAGTAAAATATATGAAACTTTTTTATGTCTCCATATGTTTCAATGTGGCTTTGAATTATCAAACTTTGGTCTATGTACAATGAAGGAACATATAAATCAAAATGATTATTTGAGTTTGAAAAATTGCCAAAAAAAAATTTCTTGGTGCCATTTTTTTTAATTCACCCAGTAACTAAATTATCCCTTTAAATCAATCAAGCAAAAAATATATCAAGTGATGCTGACATACCATCAGTCATACACAAACTCAGATGATTCCATTATGTACAAAGGTAGAGATATAATTCAGAGAAGCCTCTTGAGCAGAAAAATGTAGTCAAAAGAGACCTAATTTTTTTGGAGGCTGTCAGTCAGCCAAAGATGGACCTGCATTTAAAATGTGATGCTGCTACCCTGAATAAAATAAGTTACTGATCATGAGTTATAAACAAAACTGTGGATGAGGACGTGTAAGTGGATCACAGGGGTAAATCCGATAGTTCCACATGAAAGGCCAACTAAAAATGGCTAATTTCAGCAATTTATATTTTTTTAAAATGCTAAAAATTCAAAATCCTATCAATAGGCACATTTTCAATATATAAACAAGTCATCTGCAGAATCCTTGCTTAAAATGTTTGAGTGTTTGGGTGGTCAGCTGGATGGACAACCTTATATCTTTTCTGGAACATGAAAAAAGCATTCTTTAGAGAATTGCCATTTTTTTTATTGCGCAATACGAAAGATGAGAGAGCTAAGTTTACAGAAACTTGTCTCTACTCATAACAGAACAAGGACAAAACATTACAAATACATGTGGCTTGAAAGTATAGAAAGTATAGGAAGGGGCAGTGACTTCGCTTCTAAAATAATTCTGGAAAATTAAATATAGACATAGGGTAATCCAAAAATTTTGCTAATTCAACTTTCTGAAAGTTTGTTATATGAAACAAACATGTACTGCTATACCTCAAGAAAAAATTTTGAAAATTTTCACCCTAAGATTTTTTATTTATAGTTCACAGAAACACCTATACTGTTAATAGCCATGCGGTATATACTACTGTAATTTATATAAATAAGAATCAGCATGGATTAGCTGTAATTGCCGCTTCTCCCGAGAAGCGGCTTTAACTTTGGTTACATTTCCCGTTGGATCGTTAAGTTTTGGGTTATCTCCTTTATGGTGCTATGGTCTCAGATACCCTTTTTAGTGCCTCAAATGCTGGGTTAAAGAGTGTGTCAAAAATTTGTGCATGCTTATGATATGGTTGATCAGATGTCATTGTTGTAATAGTGGGTTTATATGAACAATTTTATTCTATTTTGTGAGAATGATAGTACATGTAAGAAACAAATCAATCAAAAGTGAATATATTCATTACAGTAGGTTATTAGCTGTTTGTTTTGGTCACATGACACACAGCATGGACGGTATAAATAGCATGTTGTACAAATGGTGCGAAAATGGATGTAAGTGTTCGGTGTATTTTATTTCGAAAAGTAATCCTTAACGATATCCTTTTTTATTTCTAAATCCAAACTGTTTATGAAGGGCTTTCAGGCTATCATAGTATCTATGCTGGTTCATAATGTATACGTTGAGGGGGGACTTGTGTATTGGCACCATTTTTGCAATTTTTTACAAATTTTAGGGTAATTTTTTCAACTTTTGCAAATGTTTCCATGGAAACATACAGCAAATATATATTGTCAGAATGACTCAGATGCCTATGCAATTTAAAGTATTTGTTCCAAGGATTTCAAAGAGGTATAGGTTTTATATCTGTCATGTCACACTTATTCAGTAAAACTCTGCAAACAAGATGTGAATCTTTGAAAAACAGACACATGAGAAAAATCGAAGCTAAACGGTTACATGAGACCTATGCTGGTATGGCACTTGTGTATGCGTCTGTAATCGTCATGCTGACAAAATTTCAACGATCCACGATTGAATTCAAGTAAACTTGCACGCTCATCGAGGCCCCTCCAGCTCTCCCATTTCCAGTTCAGTTATCAATTGGGGCAAGTTGGTAGAAACTGTTGGCGACTTGGACAAGTACCAATGAAATTAAATTTAAGGGACAAGAATTTATTAATAGTGACAGTATAGGTTTTAAAATATCATTACAGCAATAATTTGCACAAGGGAAAGATACTATTTCAAAGCATAAACTAGAAGTGGTGCCATCAGTAAAGATGGCCATCCCTGCACTCACCTGTTTGACACAGAAAACAGTCGTTATATAGACCCTTGGGTAATTTTTATCAACATTTTTATCCCCCCGCTTAGAGAAAGCGGAGGGATTATGTAATGCAGTCCGTCCGTATATGTACGTACTTGCGTTTGTTACTGCTCCCCTATAGCTCTGGAACTAGAAGAGATACAAATTTGAAACTCGGCACCATACTAGAGTATGATCAGAAGTAGCGCACTGTGGATTCGGAATTTAGGTCAAACGCCCTAGGGGCAAATTATGGGCGAAAACAAATTTTCATGATATCCAATAATTGAAGAAATTTCCAATGCCATTTGGGCTAAAAAGTTGAAACTCTGGAAAAGACTCACATATTATATAGCAACTTCACAGGGGGTGTCAGAACTTTGGTATGACCCCTCAGGGGATGGCCTCTAGGAGGTCCAAAAAATGAAAAAATCGATTCCGCTGGAACTCCTCTTACACCTTAAATCGCAGAAACCTTGTAATAAGGGTATAAGTAACAGTATAAAAGTTGTCTGTGCCGAAGGTTTCGGAATTTTGAAATTTGCTGTCAGTGTATTTCGAGATATCCAGTAATAAGTGAAGTCTTCTGAAGTATTCATGTTTGGAAGCTGAAACTTTGTATGCAAGTTCTATTATATATATCTCATTTACTGATGATAGCGGACTTTTGGTATGACCCCTGGGGGCACGCCCTTAAGGGGCCAAAAAATGTTAAACAATTAGTACTCGTCAGAACAACTGGAACTCTATGTATAATTTGGATTTTGTGGTTTATATTTTCATGAGGAATTATTGGAATTGCTCTTTGAATATGTTCTAAGCTTCTGGAATTTAGACTCTGGTGCTAAATTTGGTAAATTTCCTGAAAATATCAAAGACATTTCAACATGAACTTGATGAAGTTTAATAATTAAGCAACTTTTTAATGTCATCAGCTAGAATGAACACTAGGATTTCAAAAATATGATTCTAATTTTTGTAAAATTCCTGAAACTCTCAATGACCAATTATTTTTTGGAATTTTTCCTAGCAACCATATCTTTTTTGATGCCATATAGTTTTAATGATCATTTTCAATGGTCAGATTGCAAAAAACTTTGATTCTAATTTTGGTAAAGTTTTTGAAACTCTCAAAGACCCATTATTTTTTGGAATTCTACCTTAAGCAACCATATCTTTTTTCAATTATTTAGAGTTATAAGGATGAATTTCAACAGTCAGGTTGCAAGAATCTTTGATTCTTATTTTGGTAAACTCATGAAACTCTCAAAGACCAATTACTTTTTGGAATTTTACCTAGCAACCATATCTTTTTTGACGCCTTATAGTTTGAATGATGATTTTCAATAGTCAGATTGCAAAAATCTTTGATTCTAATTTTGGTAAATTTCCTAATACTCTCAAAGACCTACTGTTTTTTTGAATTCTACCTAGCAACCATATCTTTTTCAATTCCTTACAGTAGTGAAGATCATTTTCAATAATCAGAGTGCAAAAGAATGATTCTAACTTTGGTAAATTTTCTGAAACTCTCATAGACCGATTTCTTTTTGGATTTTTACCTAGCAACCATATCTTTTTTGATGCCTTATAGTATCAGTGATCATTTTCCATAGTCAGATTGCAAAAATTTTTGATTCTAAGTTTGGTTAATTTCCTGAAACTCTCAAAGACTCATTTTTTTTTAATTTTACCTAGCAACCATATCTCTTTCAATTCCTTACAGTAAAAATGATGATTTTCAACAGCCAGGTTGCAAAAATCTTTGATTCTAATTTTGGTAAAGTTCCTGAAACTCTCAAAGACCCATTATTTTTTGGAATTCTACCTAGCAACCATTTCTTTTTGGTGTTTTACAGTTACGATGATTAATTTAGTTTCAAAAACACTTGCCTTTTTTTACGAGGGGAGGGGGTCCAAAAAGGGGTAGCGGGGATCACAATCTTTGATTGGCTGTTTTTCATTAAAATCAAATAATTGATAGTCACTTTTTTTACTAAGAAAGTATACAAAGATGTATGGTTGCTAGGTAGAATTTCCAAAAATGAGTGGTCTTTGAGACTTTCATGAAATTTACCGAATTTGGAATCAATTATTTTGAAATTCCAATGGTGAAAATGATTGCCCTAATCGAAACAAATCCTAACACTATTGTTGCTAGGTAGAATTCCAAAAAATAAGTGGTCTTTGACACTCTCAGTAAATTTACCAAAATTGGAATCAATTATTTTGTACAGGCCTTCGTAATTACCATTTCCAGTTACCAGTGAAAAACTGGTCCAGGAAAGTAAATCAATTAGCATACTTTCCCGCCAGGTAAGTAGTTTGGTATATCGGTGTTTGGTCATACCAGAAAAGATTAATCTGGTTCCCCTGCTTTTTTATTCTTATGCTTGGTTGAAAGATGCTTAAATAATAAAGGGTACCAGATTATTTTATCATTGTTCTTGGCTTCCTTCAAAGACACCGTATTTGACATTGAAAGAACAAGAAGACATAATCAAAATCCAAATATAGATCGGGATCATATTTAGCATTAAGATAAATAAAACTGGCAATTTCAAATAAAAGAATAAATGAAATGTTGGAGTAAAAACAAACGGAAAGTACATGTAAATAAAGGGAATTAACATGTTGAATAACTAAGGTGGCTTGATGAATACCTGTCTAAAAAGGACAGTCATTATAAACTATATGAACTTTGTTAAGAAACTGAATAGTGAAAAATTGTCTTCTTTGACCTAACAGTTTCAATGTTATCATTATGGCACTAACCAAGCACATGTAGCAGCAGCTTGATCCCCAAGAAAGGCTCAAGCTAAAAGATATGATATTGGCTATTATCCTTTTCAGTGTTTTTACACATTTCAGTATAAAATTTTTATTGCCATAAAAATATCTTAAGATGTGATTTGTCAGGACTATCTGAAAAAAATGCGGGAAACCCAAATATTTTGCGGCTAAGTGAAATTTGAAATCAACTTAACCGTAAGTAAGTGGAATTTAAAAAAAAATACAAAGCCCTGTTGTAGATCCAATTGGTGAAAATGATTGCCCTAATAGAAACAAATCCTAACAGTATAGTTGCTAGGTAGAATTCCAAAAATAAGTGGTCTTTGAAACTTTCAGTAAATTTACCAAAATTGGAGTCAAACATTTTTGAAAACCAATTGGTGAAAATGTTAGCCCCAATAGAAACAAATCCTTACAGTATGGTTGCTAGGTAGAATTCTAAAATATAAGTGGTCTTTGAGACCACCAGGAAATTTACTAAAATTGGAATCAAATATTTTTGAAATTCAATTGGTGAAAATGTTATTCCTAATTGAACAAAGTACTACATGTATGGTTGCTAGGTAGAATTTGGAATCATATTTCAGAATTCTAAGTATTCAACAACATTTTTTAACACCATATCTTTAAGTTACGACATCAAAAATTGTCCTTCCAAACTTATTAATCCATTGAACAAACTTATTCATAAAGGATATAAATACAGCATTGTTGTTAAATCTTACTTCTGGTTTTTGTTGGCAAAAATATTGATCATCTCCTAAATGCTTTACACCATAACTAAATTTAAACAATTTTTCATATTGGCAGTATTTGGCATTGCACAATATCATGTTCTTCTTTCATAATTGATGATGTTGTTATACCAAATCTATTTAGAAGTATTTCAATTGAAATTTCATATGTAAGAAGGTTTGATATCATAGTCAACAGAAATTATGTCCTTAGCTAGCTGTCAGTAACTGCAAGCATTTGTCCGGACAGTACCTGTGTGTATTGTCTTCATGTTTTATGTACTTCATTGTAAGGGTACTCGTCTTGATAAGTTGGACTTTTTTCTAGTTTGATTTTTACTGTGAGTCTTTTTGTGTATTTTTAGCCATTCACCACACATGGGGGAGGGTTTGGATCCAAGAAAACGATTTTAACCCCATCGCAATTTTTGCACCTGTCCCAAGTCAGGAATATGTTGGTCATTGGCTTGTCCTTGTCTTCTTATAAAATTTTAGTTTCTTGATATTTGGGTTATTGGATGTGGTTTGTTTCCATTGATTTATTCACTTTTTTACCTTTTTGGGGCCATTTAGGGCTTACTATATGGTGTGAGGTTCCTCACTGTGTTGAAGACCATATGGTGACCCCTAGATGTTTTGTTTTTTGTCGTTTTAACCTGGATATGGGATGTTGTCTCCTTGACATTTACCCCATTTCCTTTCTTTTTCATATCAATATCTATTTGGAAACCAAATTCTATTGAAATCGGACTATGTTGAATTTTCCCGCCTTTTTGGTGGCCATTTTGAAAATGGCAGTCAACAAACAATTTTCAACACCGGTTTTGCAGAAAGGACATCAATATCCACTTGGAAACCGAATTTCATTGAGATCAGACAGTGTTGAATTTTCCCGCCTTTTTTTGTCGGCCATTTTGAAAATGGTGGTCTACGAACAATTTTTAACATAAGTTTTGAAGTTACTACATCAATACCTTTTTGGAAACCAAATTTCATTGAAATCAGATAAAGTTGAATTTTCCAGCCTTTTTGGCGGCCATTATGAAAATGGCAGTCAACAAACAATTTTCAACACCGGTTTTCCAGTAGCGACATCAATATCCACTTGGAAACCAAATTTCATTGAAATCAGACTATGTTGAATTTTCCCGCCTTTTTTGGCGCCATTTTGAATATGGCGGTCAACGAACAATTTTTAACATCAGTTTTGAAGTTGCTACATCAATACCTTTTTGGAAACCAAATTTCATTGAAATCTGACAATATTGAATTTACCTGCCTTTTTGGCGGCCATTTGGAAAAGGTGGTCACAGAATTTTCAACACCAGTTTTGAAGTCACAACATCAATATCTATTTGGAAACCAAATTTCATTGAAATCGGAAAATGTTGAATTTTCACGCCTTTTTTTGGCGGCCATTTTGAAAATAGCCGTCAACCAATAATTTTCAACATCAGTTTTGAAGTCGCCACAGCATTGCAAACATTTTATCAATTTACACTTAACCTTCATCTTCTATAGTTTTGGAAATAAAAGATGAAAAATATGAAAATTTCGAAAATTCCGTGAAAAAAGGGCAATAACTCCTACAAGGGTTTTTGGATTATCTTCAAAATTACAGGGTGGGTAGATCTTGACATGCTGAACATTTTTGCAATTTAAAGTTGACTTCTGTCTCTTATAGTTTTTCTGATAAAAAATTAATAAAGTTAAAATTTTGCAAATTTTACAGAGAAAGGGCAATAACTCCAAGACAGGTTTTCAGATTTTCTTCAAAATTGCAGAGTAGGTAGATCTTGCTATGCTGATCACTTTTACTAAGTCAGATTTTTGATATCTGTAACACTTTTTGAGTTATTAGCAAAAAACAGCAATTTACCCCTATGTTCTATTTTTAGTAACAGCAGCCATGTTGTTTGGTCTTCGGACTAATCAAACACAATTTTTAAACTGCATACCCTGGTGATGCTTCAGGCCAAGTTTGGTTACAATTAGCTCAGCAGTTTCAGAGGAGAAGATTTTTGAAATTGTTGACGGACGGACGACGGACGACAGACGACAGAAGTGACGTGATGGCAAAAGTTCACATGGCCTTTTACGCCAGGTGAGCTAAAAATGGGTCAAAGAATCAAATGGCCGGGTTGCGTCTATAAAGTGTTGTTTTATAGGTTCCCTAATGGGTCTGTGTATAGAATATGTTGAAAATACTGAAAAAAAATAACTTAGTTAAAAGGTCTGGAAAAATATGAAAAAATTTTCAAAAAATAATTCAAAAAAGGGAGGTGCACATCTACAATATATATAGAAACATTTTGTGAAGTTTCAAAAGTAAGAGATGATAACTGTAGAAGGAGTTGATTTCACAAAATAGGTACCCTTTGTTGAAAATGTCAATAAATATAACTAAGTTCCAAAGTCCTTAAAAATAGGAGAACATTTTCAAAATAATTCCAAAAAGAGAGGTGCACATCTACAATATATATAGAAACATTTTGTGAAGTTTCAAAATGTAGGTTGAAAACAGTAGGAGAAGTTGATTTCACAAAATAGGTACCCTTTGTTGAAAATGTCAATAAAAATGACTAAGTTCAAAAGTCCATAAAAACAGGAAAAAATTTTCAAAATAATTCCTAAAAGAAAGGTGCACATCTACAATATATATAGAAACATTTTGTGAAGTTTCAAAAGTGTAGGTTGAAAACTGTAGGAGGAGTTGATTTCACAAAATAGGCACCCTTTGTTGAAAATGTTGATAAAAACTGACTAAGTTCCAAAGTAGGTAAAAACAGGAAAAATTTTTCAAAATAATTCCTAAAAGGAAGGTGCACATCTATATATAGAAACATTTTGTGAAGTTTCAAAAGTGTAGGTTGAAAACTGTAGGAGGAGTTGATTTCACAAAATAGGCACCCTTTGTTGAAAATGTCAATAAAAACTGACTAAGTTCCAAAGTCGGTAAAAACAGAAAAAAATTTTCAAAATAATTCCAAAAAGGGAGATGCACATCTAAAATATATATAGAAACATTTTGTGAAGTTTCAAAAATGTAGATTGAAAACTGTAGGAGGAGTTGATTTCACAAAATCAGTATCCCATTTTCCCCGCCTGCCCGCCCATCAGCCCGACATTCACCATACTATAACCCGGATTTGCACTCCGTGCAACCCGGCCAAAAATCTGAAAGCTTATTGTGCATCTGCAGCATATATGCAAAAATTCTATCACAAAATTAAAACATTAAATCCAAAAATGAAGGAGGAGTTCCACTGACAAGCTCACATATATATAATAGACATCTTGGGGCCTCTTGTTTGCACCAAGACCAATATCAAAAATCCGAAAGCTTATTGCGTATCTAGCTGCAGCATATATGCAACAATTCTATCACAAAATTTAAACACTAAATCCAAAAATGTAGGAGGGTTCTACTGACAAGCTCACATATATATAATAGACATCTTGGGGCCTCTTGTTTGCACAAAGACCAATATCAAAAATCCGAAAGCTAATTGCGCATCTGCAGCATATATGCAACAATTCTATAACAAAATTTAAACACTAAATCCAAAAATGAGCGAGGAGTTCAACTGACAAGGTCCATCTTACGGACAGACAGAGGGACGGATGGACGGGACCAAAACAATATCCCGGCATTTTCTTCAGAAAAGTGTGGGGATGATAAACAACTGCCTGTAATATTTACTTTTCAAAAAATATATGGATATTGGGAACTCCTCTACACAATTGTATACTTTTTTGTTATTAAAGGAAAATAATCAAATGTTGAAAAGCAGCAATCTTTTTTTTTTTTGAAAAGCTTATACTTGTACTTCATAAAAACTTGTAGACCTAAATATGACAATAATAATCAGAGACACACATTAAATGCTGATAGCAGTACAAAAGAAGATAATTTTCAAAATATTGCTGGAACACAGCTTCATTCAATTTCTTCCAGATGGAAATCCTTTAATTCATTTTCACACAAAAAAATAAAGGGCTACGCCGAGTGCAGCATGATACGACCGCAGCATGTCGACCACTGAAAAATCAACAAAAGTAGTTTAAAGTGAATGTGGACACAGTAAAGAGCTTGACTCAATAATTAGATGGACACAAAAAGAAGCTTGACACAGTTATTAGCTGAACACAAACTAGGGAAAAAATTAACCCTTTTGATCACTAATTGATAAAAAAAAAACTGTAAGAGCTATGCAAAATATGTTACTTTCAACCAAAAGCTTACATCAAGAGAAATCCAAAGAAAAAAATTCAATCAAATCTGATGAAAAATAAACATTTGACATATTTAGAAAAATTGCAATTTGGGCCCCTTTGACCCCTTGTAGCTCGGAAATGGTAAGACCTACGCCAAATCCATTGGCATACATCTGTAAGCTTAGATCAAAAGGAATCCAAGAAAAAAAATCCCATCAAAATCCGATGAAAAATAAAGATTTGACATATTTAGAAAAATTGTGATTTTGGCCCCTTTGACCCCTTGTAGCTCGGAAGCGGTAAGAGCTACGCCAAATCTGTTGACATACTGCTGAAAGCTGAGATCAAGAGGAATCCAAAGAAAAAAATTGCATCGAAATCCGAAGAAAAATAAAAATTTTAAATGAACTGCAAATTCGCAATTTTGACCCTGTTCGGCCCCTCATAGCTGGGAAAGGAAACAAGCTACCAAAAATCTAACAGCTGAGAGCCATATTAATTTTTCGCAAGGAATCCATTGAAAAAAACTGCATCAAAATCGGACTTAAAATTAAAAAAAAAAAATTTTGAGATTCGCTCCTGTTGGGCCCCATTTATCTCGTGAGCGGTACATGCTACAGATTGTAAATTTCCTCAGCAGCACACTGAAACAAACCCCATCAAAATCCAATATATAATAAAGATGCTACAGTCAATTATGTGTAAACATCATATTTAACCCTTTTTGGCCCCTTTTTTAAAAACGGGTGGGGCCACAATGACCAAAACTAAGCCAAGCCTTCCTTTTGTGCCAAGGAACATTGTGTTAAAATTTCATAAAGATTGATCAACTGAAACTAAAGTTATAGACCAAGAACAAAAGACGACGACAGCACCATACCATTATATGACCGCAAAAATTTTTGTGGTCGTATAAAAACAAGTGATGACCCTAGAAGATGTCTCGCCCGTCCATGCTGGTCTCTAAATTGATGTGAAATCTAAGTGAACTAATCAGAAAAGTGAACCTGCTTACTAGACTGTGAAATTGAGGTCAAGGACAAAAGTCACCTACTAGACTGACATGTACTATCCAAGACCAACCTACCACTTCTAGTTATTGAGAAATGGACTTAAGCAGAAAAACTTAACGTGGCCACTAGACCCTGAAATTGAGGTCAAGGACAAAAGTCACCTGCCAGACTGACATGTACTACCCAAGACCAACCTACATACCAAATATTA
>MJUU01007844.1:0-21698 GCA_002080025.1 Modiolus philippinarum
TGTTTTGTTTTTTGTTTTGGTTATTTTTATGTTTGTATGTCGGTAAAAAGCTCTATAGACCTTGTGTTTGTATACATATTGTTTTTAAACAAACCGAATTTAGAATTAAATTTATTTATCTATTTTTTGCTATATACAGATTTCTGATACTGTAAAATTTCTCAATCAAGTCTAACATAAACTTTTCAAGATACATTAATATTCAAATAAAGTCCGAATTTTTAAATTCGTTTTGCATGTCAGATCCTTCCGTAATTCTTTAATTTAAATTACCAAATGAGTTTCAATAAAAAAAATAAAATTTTCAATCAAATTATTCTCAATAGAACTAACCCTGATCTTACTGGTGTAAAACGCATCTGTGCACGCTCTTGGTCATATTTTGCGCAGACAACCATTATCTAAATTTTCTGCTGTTTTCTCACTTTTGTGCATTCGCAGATTGGATGATGACATTTCCAATATTTCTGTAATTGTTAAGTCTGTTGTATCAATTTCTTAGCTCTTCCATTATATGTTCAGGGCGTTGCATGATTTGGCCAATCTAGCACGCTAAGCCATCCCACTTTTCAGGCCTGTACAGTTTGTCGAGACGCTTTCCTGACTCTGCATGGAACTATCAAATGTATCCATGAAATCCATTACACCCTATGATGCATGAAACTATATTTCTTTGAGAATGACTTTTAACGAAAAAATATCTGATTTGATTTCGTCAAAGAAAACAATTATCATAATAAAAAGCAATTTGTATAGAAGTAACAACACTGACATAACATACATGTATGTACACATTGTGACAAGAATTTTCTTCAAAATGCAGCAAAAAATTACATACTTTCTTACTTTACTCTTTCTTACTTCATTCGGGTTATTCGATGTGGTTTGTTCACTTTTTTACCTTTTTGGGGCCATTTAGGGCTTACTGTATGGTGTGAGGTTCCTCACTGTGTTGAAAACCTTACGATGACCTCTAGATGATTTTAACCTGGATATATATAGATTATACCACAAGATCCCGTTCATTACCATATTTTATCCACCAGAGATAGTTAGATTTTAAAATTTTAATTGCGAGGCTTGCCGAGCATTTTTAAATTTTCAAATTTACCTATCGAGAGTGGATAAAATATGGTAATAATCTGGATAATGTGGTGTAACATCAATGATAAAAATCAAGAATTGTATTCCGAATAGATTTGGCGGGAAATAGCACAGGGCTGTATTCAACATACGTTGAATAAAGAAAATTTATCTAACGGGTCAAAACCGGTTTAAACTTGACATATCATTAGAGAAGGGATGTTACGTCCTTGACATTTACCCCATTTCCTTTCTTTTTCATATTTATTATTCATTTAATTAACATACTTCATAAAAAGCTTGTATTTACTGTCTTGCACGATTTTCCGTTATGGTGAACTTCCCAAATGCAATCTCTGTCTGTATCAGACCAACAATTGTCACAATGGTAGACCAAAATTTTGTGAATATCATATACTCATAGGCCATGGCTAAGAACTAAGAAATATATATGTACATTTTTGCCATTTCTTGTTTTCTACACTGGTCAATTTATCTTGCATATCAGATTTCAAACTGCCTACCTCATTGTCTGGATAATTTCCTTTTTTCTATTTAATGAAGTGAGTTTTATTCAAATAAACTTAAGTTTTAGATCGTATGACAAATACCTTCAGCACATAACTTTCAGAAAGATATTTTCTTGTTAGGACATCTGTTTAGTACATGTAAATAAAAGGACAACATTCAAACTGCACCCTTCTTTAACCATTCATACCGTGTGATGCCACAAGTAGGTTTTTCTGTATCTTTCATCATGTCTTTAAAAACATCAGTTATAGACGAATGGCGTTATGAAAGGTTTTAGTTTTTTTTAAAGAATTATAGTAGATAAAGTAATGTAAACTAATCCAATCCTATAGTCCTTTTCAAAAAATCATATTGTCCGCTCTTCGGTTTCGGCATTTATATACAATGAAACAGTTCCAGTTATCAACACAACACGGCAAGTGTTGGTTATCCCGAACTGTTCATATTTACATACTAGGTCATTGTTTACTGTAACACTGCACTGATTTTGTAAGAATTAAAATGTATTAAAGGTTTATAGGTTAATTGTGTATTGTTAACCAACCGTACGAGTGATAACCGGAAGCGAAGACTGTTTGTATCTGCATTTGATTGGAGACTTCTAATCCAGGAAAAGATAACAACATTTTATGGAAAGGGGTTATATGTTACCCAATATTTTACTGTATTATCTCGTTACTAAATTAATGTCTAAGTAAGAGTGAACATACCGGTACGGAGGAATCATTTGATCAGCACGTATTTTTTATGGAGAAGTTTTGCAGAATTAAATCAAACTGCTAGAGTTATTGTAAAGAATACATGTATGTTATTTTATTTAAAATCCCATATTAAAACCCATTAAAAAACTAATAAAAGTACAATTTCATGAAATTTTTTATGGAAGAATTGCATAATACCGGAGCGACATGACTGAACTTGCTGATCTCTTTTGTATTCGATACTCTAAATGTATTTTGCTTTACAGTGCAAAAACTTAATTCGCAGTACTTAAGGCAAGCTAACGAATAAAATTGCTATACAAAGCAATCTTTTTGAAAGGAATATTCCTATTTTGAAATAGAGACATGCGGTTTTTGACCTTTTCGTCGATTAAACAGGAAATATCAATGAAAGCAGTGGTGGATCCAAAAGNGGGGGGGGGGGGGTTCGGGATGGAACCACTCTTTTTAGACAATAGTGTTTTTTAATGAAACTATTGCTATTTTGCTAAGAAATGCCCCCAAAATTTTACATTACTGTGCAATGAATAACCTTCCCTGTACAGCTTGGTGTTCACAATACTAATACATTTACTGTATAAGACTGATGTTTACGATGCAAAATGACTCTGAATAGACTGATGTTTACGATGCAGTGACGTTTACTGTATAATATATACTCTGTATAGATTGTTTAAACTGTAGTGTCGTTTATTGTGTCCTTCTTTTACTGTGTTAAATAGATTGATATGAAAAAGAAAGGAAATGGGGTAAATGTCAAGGAGACAACATCCGATATCCAGGTAAAAACGACCAAAAACAAAACATCTAGGGATCACCTATATGATCTTCAACACAGTGAGCAACCTCACACCATATAGTAAGCCCTAAATGGCCCCGAAAAGGTAAAAAAAGTGAATAAATCAATGGAAACAAACCACATCCAATAACCCAAATATCAAGAAACTAAAATTTTATAAGAAGACAAGGACAAGCCAATGACCAACATATTCCTGACTTGGGACAGGCGCAAAAATTGCGGTGGGGTTAAACTCGTTTTCTTGGATCCAAAGCCTCCCCCTATGTGTGGTGAATGGCTAAAAATAAATACACAAAAAGAATCACAGTAAATGATGTTCACAATGTAATGGCAGTAACCGTTTACATTATTGTGCAATGAATAGCCCTGTAAAGATAACAAATATGCTGAAATTAATGTTAATGTATTTCCTTATACGGCCTTTTCTCCAACTTTTGTCTCTCAGTGTAGATCAAATCAAAACCTATGGATTGATGCTAACAATGCAGTGACGTTCGCGCGTAATGACTACACCTGTAAAGATTGATGTTCATGATGTGTTCTGTTAATGAAGTATCCTTTAGATATTGATGTTCATAATGTAGTTACAATTACTGTGTACATTTTCTATGCAATGAATATCTCTGTATAGATTGATGTTCACACTTTAGCGACGTTAACTGTGTACATTTGCTGTTCAATGAATGACCCTGTTTACACTGATGTTCACAATGTAGTGACGTCTACTGCGTAAATTATCTATGTTAACATGCAGTGCATTTTCCAAGCAATGAATATCTCTGTATATAATAGATTGATGTTCACGATGCTGTGTCGTCTACTTTGGGAATTAATTACGAATTAAATAGCCCTTTATTGATTGATGCTCACAGTGTAGTGACGTCTACTGTGTTATCATTAACACTAAAAGGATATTGAGTAAATGCAAATGTGTACATTCACTATGTAGTGAATACCCGTTGTATACATTTGTTGTTTACAATGCTTTGACGTCTATTGTTTTCTTTTACTATGTAATTAAAAGCCATAAATTGGGTGTCTTCCACCTATTCCCACTTTTTAGAATTCACTATTCCTTCTATTCCCACATACCAATTCCTTTGATGTTTCATTTGTTTTTATAGTAATTAATTGTTATCAAATGTCATATTTAATTTACCTGTATGTACCTGTATTTTAATTTATTTCCCATTTTTTTTAAGGAAATACATAACACCTTAATATAATACAAGAAGTAGAGAAAGTACATTTTTCCATGAAATTAATGTCTAATTATTATAGATGATAATTAAAAAAAATCATAAAAATGAAATAAAGAAAAGAATTTTGAATGAAATCTCTTCACTCTATCTGAATGTTACCTGACCTTAATTTCAGCATTGTATCATTAGCAAATAAAACGGACCACTTTGCTATTTCCTTCAGCATATATATACCAATTCTGCAAACGCATTATGTCTTCTCCAAAACTAAGGAGTGTATGTGTATCTCCGTCATGCAAGTCCTTAGCTAATTATGGCATTCAATTTAGATCCTTAAATGATTATTTGTTCTCTATCAGCTTTTAAACATCTTTTAATTTCTGGATTTCCAGAGATCAGTCGTCGAAATGGCTATATCCAGAAACTAAATGGACAGTAACTTCTGTATTCTGTTATTAAAAGGTCTTCCATTATACAAAATGACAAAATATTCAGCCAGTAAACTAGCTTGACGAAATTTCTTAATTTTTTTTAGGTTTGTTAATATTCATTCTATAGCACCGTGAGAGCAAATTAAACTAAATTTAATGCTTTTTAAAGGCAATGCAACAAAAACTTGGTCATAAATCATAGCCATCAAGCTTGTTTTGAATGAAAATTCAGTTCTGAAGTTCTCAAAAAAGATAGCGAATATTCCGAACACATGAATATACAAAAACAGTCTAGAAAAAATAATAATATAAACTATGCATATTATGTATAAGAGTTGTACCCTGTGTCTTTTTTTACAGTACTTTTATTTCAAATCCTTTATCCTTTACCAAGAAATACTAAGTAATGGCAATAATTTACTTATTCGATAAAAAATATGACAACAGAATAAAATGTAGTTTCATGGCCATGAAAGATTTGTGTTTCAAATGATTTGTAACAGTGAATTTTTTACTGTCTATTCTATTCTAATATGTAAAATGCAATGATTTATATATATATAGTCTTGTCGCTACTGATTTCTTCCTATTGATTATTATATGAACATATTTGATGTACTGTGTGTTTTCGTATATCTTTACTTGAGACTACTTTTAAATGCTTAAAGAGTTACTTTTTCTTTGCATAATATCCATTAAATATTACAATTTACACACACAAATAATTTATTTACATATTCACGTCTTACATTTAATTAAAAGTTAATTAGATATTGTTTATACAGTATAATCCTTTGTATGGTAAATTTTCCACCTATTCCCACTTGAAATTTTACCTTTTCTTATCTGATTTTTAAAAAGTGGGAATAGAAGGAATGAACCATATATTGTATTGTGTATATTTACCATGTAATTAATAACTCTATTGATATTCATAATTTAGTACCGATTACTGTGTATTTTACTGTTAAATGAATACCCCTGTATAGATTGATGTTCACAATGCAGTTATGATGCTATGTTTAGAATGGCCCTTAGTTGTTTGATGTTCACAATGTATAGGCGTTCACAGCGTACATTAACTTTGGACTTATCAACCTGTTTATATTGATGTTCATAATGTTTATAGGCTTTTACTCTGTACATTTATTATCAAATGCGTAACCATGTATTGATTGATGTTCACACTGAAATGACGTTATCTATGTATACTCCATTTTTAAAACTAAAATGCAGTCCAACAAATTATTTTATCATGCTTACCCTTCCGGAGCAGCCTATGCTTACCCTTCCGGAGCAGCCTATGCTTACCCTTCCGGAGCAGCCTATGCTGACTTCATGGTGACTTCAAGATGAAGAACAACAATAAAAGCGTTGTTCCTTTGCTTGTTTTTTACCATATATTTGTAGAGACTTTGTCTCATGTGCATTTACTCCATATCTTTTTATTCACCATTTACCATTCCGGAGCAGCCCATGCTTACCCTTCCGGAGCACCTGATGATACCTCAATTCTTGTAGGGGTTCACACTGCTAGTGCTTTAGTTATTTGGCGTTCTTTTTCATTTTTGTTTATTTGATTTGTCTTTGTCATACTTTCTAAATTCGTGTTGGATATATGAATTGTCGTGATTTTCTATTTAAGATTTTAGAATTTCCCCTTTCCTTGTTCTTGCTTCGGTATTCGTTTTCCGATGTTTTTAAAAGGACATTTTTTAATTAAAGTGATATTCTTGTGTAATTTTTATTGACTCTTTGGTATATATATGATTAGTTAATGTTCATGCCAGTTAACCTATAACATAACTTATATCAACATGGCTCTCATGTCCTTGTTTTGGAAGAAACTTTGGTATAAAATCAACCCAGAATGCAGTCCTCATTGGAAGCATGCGGGAACTATTTTCGATAATTTTTCCAACTCGTAGGTACCGTTCATTTTGTGAGTCATAAGGAAACCATTTTACTTTAGGTTTCACAGGAGTGTTTGGATCTCTGAAAAAAATATTAACAGTTAAAAAACATCGACATAAAAATACCAAATGGTCAGAGAAAAGTAAATTAAATACATATGAAAGTGGATACACAAGGAAAAACGACAACACAAAAAATAAAGATAAGTACACGACACCAGTCACAGTTACCAATCTGAATAAAAAAATGTCACATTTGTAGCTGATTATATCACAGTTACTAACACAGAATGCGTCAATAGTAACTGATTATCAATCAAGAAATGTCACATTTGTGACGGGTACCATGCGTGGAGCAGATCATGCTTACCCTTCCGGAGCACCTGATGATACCTCAGTTTTTGTAGGAGTTCACATTGTTAGGGCTTTAGTTATGTGGCGTTCTTGTTTATTTGTTTTGTCTCTGTCATGCTGTCTAAATTCGTGTTGGATATGAATTGCCGTGATTTTGGATTTATGATTTTAGAATTTCCCCTTTCCTCGTTCTTGCTTCGGTATTCGTTTTCCGATGTATTGTAGCTGATGATGTCACAGTAACTAAGACAGAATGTGTCAAAAGTAACTGATTACCCATCAAGAAATGTAACAGCTGTACCTGATTATATCACAGTTACCAACACAAATGTAACAATTGTATCTGATTTTTTTACAGTTACCAACACACAATTTTAAATATTATAGCTGATTATTTAATGCAGTTATATATATTACACAGAAATGTTTCAATTGTAGCGGATTATATTACAGTCACCAACACCATAAAATGTAACAATTGTAGCAAATCATATTACAGATCATTAGTAGTACCAACACAGAAATGTACCGATTGTAGCTAAGTCTATCATGGATACCAATGCAGGAATGTAACAGTTGAAGCTGATTTTACCATAACTAACAACAGAGGTGTATAACTGTTACCGACTATAGAGACAAGCCTCCATTAATTTCGCCTGGACTACTAAACCATTTTAAAACAACGGCAGTAGAATACCGAAGGAACAAGGGAAGCGATGACTACAAAAATCGAAGTCCAAAGACATGGCAAAAACGGCAACAGATAAAAACAAAGACAAAACAAGGACGTGAGACAGCTACAATGCACGGAAATAAAAAGATAACATTAAGAACTAAGGCACTCATAGTGTGAACTCCCATGAAAACCGGGAGTGACATCAGGTGCTCCGGAAGGGTAAGCATGTCCTGCTGCGCTAGCGGCACTCGTCACACTATCAGTGAGTCAATCCAGGGTTGAGTCAAATCCGATTATGTCAAATCCGTGAAGACGTGAAATCTAGCTGAAAATGTCCGTTTTCATTTGGGACACAGACACGCCATATCTGTCGATGATGTCATGGTGACGGCCATAAAATTTCTGAAGGGATGAAAGTAACAAAGGCTGAACAAATCCCTGACTAAGCAGCTTTTTGGACTAAAAAGTCACTGTATAAACTGCATGCCCGACAGTAACGAATCAACTGTGAAATGTACACTCCATAGGCTGGAGAGGTAAGTATAAAAGGAGACCAGCTGGCTCTTGTAATTTCTTCATAGCGTCAATAGATATATAGTACTTTGCTATAATAATTAGATGCTGGGCTTTTAGCAATAATAATCAGTACGTGAACTTTCATCACTACGATAGGTTCTGTAAGTCTCGTCACATGACCAACGAGAATGAATGAGAAATGTTGTTCCCGGGTGCCATTAAATAGGAATGATGGGATTTTCGATTAACGGATCAAATCTTACTATGATGCATTTTTAATGAACCAGATTAATTTTACATTAATGAACTATGACCATTATTTCTTTAACTTAGGTGCAAATTAAATAAAATAGGGATTTTATTGAGAATCGTAGTCTCGATAAACCAGACTCTTCCAGCTATGGTAGATATCCAAATGTAAAGAGTCTAATCAATCCAGACTTAGTGACATTGCAAAAAATGTCCCGGAAGTGAAATCGGTTGCCTCTTGTGTAGTGGCTTCATACGTTTCCGGAAAGTGAAAGTGGAACGAGACTAACAGACCTTATTGAAGGCAACTATGCACTATTTGTAACATGTACAAGTTACTTACCCTGATTTTGCAAAGTTAGCAATATAAGTCATCAACTGCTTTGATAAGATTATTTCTTCTGATGTAATGTTTTCTCTTGACATCGAAAATGGTTTCAATACACTATCTGGAAAACCAAATAAATACGGAATATCATCGGCATGAAGGTTTTGTGGTTTATAAAATAAAGGTTTTGTAAAAGATGAGTATCTATCAAATCCCATCAAATACGTGTTTCGTCCAACTGCTCTCTGAGCATGCGTTTGAGCTGTGTTGATAATAGGTATAAAGAAACTATAGTCTGTGTCAAGATTTAAAAGTTTTGTTATGAATGACATATTACCAAGGTTACGTTTCCAGTCGGTATATACAAATGCCATTGTTTTGGCAAGTTGTTCGGATGTTATGTTAAATCGATCTGACAGCATATTAGGAATGATAATCTTGTCAATGACGTCATCTTGAGTCACTGTATCGGATGTAAGTTTCTGTACATACGGGTACATGGAGGCATCGGTAACAACAGTCCCGTCTCCTGTTAAAGCAACAAATGCCATGTCTATATTGTCGAACACAGATCCTGTTTTATCACTCATTAAAGACGGATTACTAAATATGGTTGGAGGATATTGAGAAATAAATTCGCCGTCTGGAGACGGAACAAACTCCGGGCGGAAAAGATTTTCTGTTGTTGTTCCCACTCGGGACTTCTCAACTATATCTCGAGAAGTCCTGTTCCGCATACAAGCTAACATTGATGCGTCATCATTAACAGGACAATTCAAGTTCCTGGCCATTCGTTTTGTGTAGTTGAGTACTTTTTCTCTGGAATTATATCCCCAAGCAGACATTGCTACCCCACTCTCTGATATTGTACGTGTAACTAAACCTCTATTACCGGGATACATGGCTTGATATACCGTACTCGCCCCTCCTGCTGATTCGCCAAAAATTGTAATTCTGCTTTTGTCACCACCAAAAAACACAATGTTATCATTAATCCATTTCAGCGCTAGATGTTGATCCCACAACCCTAAATTTCCTAACGAATCTGGCTCTTTTGTTGCAATAAATCCAAAAGGTCCAAGCCTATAATTTATCGTTACTACAACAACGTTCTCGATAAATGCCAAATTTTCTCCGGAATATATGGATGATTGTCCGATCTGGAATGCCCCGCCATGAATCCACACCATGACAGCTTTCAAATTCCTTTTATCCTTGTTTGGCTGAAATATGTTCAATGTTAAGCAGTCTTCAGACAAAAAGTCATGCCCAGGTAACCACAGTGACATTAACACTTTATTTTGTAAACATCCCGGACCATAATGACTTGCATTAAAGTTTCCGACAAAACGTGGAAAGGGTTTAGGTTTTTTGAAACGCAAATCACCAACAGGTGGCTGTGCATAAGGAATGCCCCAAAAATTTCTAACAGTTCCAGGTAATCCATTGAATGTAGTTTTACTCACAAATCCATCAATATTTCCAACATTTGTGTTTACACTGATTGTCTGTCCATTAATAACATAAAACAAAACATAAAAGGCAATAGTATGTATAACTTTCATTATTGATATAATTGACTAGAATATGCCCTCCATGACTTATCTATAGGGAATGTTGTCTCGGTTATATAACATCTGAAGCCGTTATCATGTTTTACCAGACATGGATATTCTACTGAAATTGTCCAAAATTGACATTTGGTGGCGAGTGGCGAGTTTGGTATCAAATTCAAGTAGTTTTAAAACCGCTTATTTAAATGTGTTAGATGTTTATTCTTAATAATAAGATCTAATATGCACTGTTTACTATGGTGGCATAGTTCTGCCCCCTACTTGTCAGATAATTAAGTAGACTTGTCAGATATTTATGTTGACTTGTCAGATAGTTATGTTCACTTGTCAGATAAAAAAAATATTTCATTATGTGGTCTATTGACCAGCTAACGCCAATGTCTGCCATCCAAAAGTCAACATAAATATCTGACAAGTCGACATAAATATCTGACAAGTCCACATAATTATCTGACAAGTCGACATAATTATCAGACAAGCCGGCATAATTATCTAGCAAGTCCACACGTGGACTTGTCAGATATTTATATCGACTTGCCAGATAATTATGTCGACTTGTCAGATATTTATGTGGACTTGTCAGATATTTATGTCGACTTTCGGATGGCAGACATTGGCGTTAGCTGGTCAATAGACCACATAATGAAATATTTTTTTATCTGACAAGTGAACATAATTATCTGACAAGTCAACATAAATATCTGACATGTTGACATAAATATCTGACAAGTCTACTTAATTATCTGACAAGTAGGGGGCAGAACTATGCCACCATAGTTTACTTTTACTTTGGGTGTTTTTGAATTTCTAAACATATTTGCAATGTATTTCATATTATTGTCTTGATTTAGATATTTTGTTTCAACTCCGTAGAGATAAGTACATTTTCACAATTACTACCAAAACCCATCCTTTATCAATGTGGTAAGAAAAGAAGTTTGGGAGGATAATGTTAATTATATACAATATCAACGTTCCTATCAATATGTCAGAAATTCATATTTTTACGCATATTCTGAAGAGGTATGGCCATTTTCCCGTGAATTTATTTCCTTCAGCATACTTTTTTTTGCGAATGCATTTAATCTTCTCAAAAGCTCTTTAAACAGGTCACCTGTTATGTAAACTGCCGGTATTAGACAAAATCAATTGATAAGCATTTCAATACATTTAGATTAAAGAATCAGCCACTGAATTTTCCACTTGAATGCAGTTTCAACAGATTTTGCAAAAATATTGTACGTTTTTTGTTAAAATTCGTTGCACAGCACCTCAATTAACCAAAGAACCAAAATAAAATAACTGCTATTTGAAAGGGCAGATGTTTATACATTCGCAACACAAAACTGATTTTGCTTCTCGGTAGCTTTTGTGTATAGTACCATCGTCTCAAACACTGTAAAATAGATAAAATGGACACAAAGGCTATTTACAACCATGTTCGACTACTGAAAAGTCAAACAAAATACAGGTGTGGAATTTCGAACAAGTACACCTACCAGAGACCACCTTACACGCTTTTCGACAACATTTTGGTATATTCCGAAAAAGATCCAGCATAGGAACAAAATTCACGCCTTAATGGCCATACTTATTTAAAAAGCTTGAATCATTCACTGCATTTTGAATAGACATGTAACAGCAGACAAAAGGCTGGAGTTATTCCTCTTGTATTTAAAACTGGAAAAATATATGTCGCTAACTGTAATGACTTGCTGGAACACGAAATAACGCTGAACTGAATTTGACTTTTGCCTACTGTTACTGACTTTAAAATATTTTGGACTTAAACAACAGCAGAAGAATACCACAGAAACAAAGCACAAGAGTTCATAAGTGAAAGTCCAGAGACGGACAAAAACAAGAACACAAAAAGACCAAAGACAAGACACACCCACAAACATCACACGCACAAAACTAAATACTAAAGCACTTAGATCTAAAAAAACAGAGTTACACCAGGTGTTCTGGAAGGGTAACATGTCCTGCTCTTTGTACAGCACGATTCACACTGTCAGTGTGTCAATCTATGGAAATGTCAAATCCAGAAAGTAGTGAATCTAACTGAAAATGTCCATTTCAATTAATGACATTGACATTTCATATCTTTCTATAATGTCATGATGACAGCAATCTAATTTCTAAAGGGACGTAAGCAACAATGGCTGAACAGATGCCTGAATCGGCAGTTTTTGTGACAACGATTTTGCTCTTTCAACAAAGCCACTTTATGAATTACAAGGTCTACAATTACGAATTAATTGTAAAATATTTATTCCATATGCTGGGGAGGTAGGTGTATTGCTGCTGAGAAAGGGAAAGTGCACAATTTAGAAGTTAATTGAAATTAACACCTTTGTCATATTACCTTGTTCGTCAATGTATAACAAAAGGTTGATCTATGAAGCAGAATTAGGAAAATTGGTTGTCTATTTAATTTCAAGTTCACTAGGGATAGATACGATGTAAATATTCTTTAAATCTATATATCAGGGTTATTTATCTAGCACTCGTTGAATAGCAAAAGAATGTTTCAAAATCGTGTAGTTGATAAAACTTGAAAAAAACTTAAGAGATTAAACATGAACTGTCAAGGGAAGACAAAACGACATGCTGAACCCGTTTGAAGAAATATGTAAATGTAGAAAAACATGCTGAAAGGCGATTGACATATGTCCACTCGACATGTTTTGTCACGCAGTTATGTGTAACTTGTTTTGACAATCGTAAATACTCTTATTACTTTACCTGTATAATACATTGTTGTAGTTCTAAACCTTATTAATTCCTTGCGATTGATGACATAATCTACTTAAGATGCGCATTAAAGACAGAACTTTTCTTATCGTGTCCCGTCACGATTTTTCCTTGATGTATATTTTCAAACAGTTACATGTACATATATAGAGAAGCTACACTGAAATAAAAAAATGCTCGTTAAATAGCATTTAGAAAGAAAATCATAAGAATAAAATGGCAAGAAAAAACCCTAACGAAATGCTGAACCCGTATAAGGATATCTGTAAAGTAAGAAAAGGCGTTTGACTCGTTCCATTCGTATGTATTTTACTTGTCATTACTTGTTTTGACCAACGTATATAATGTAGGACTCCTGTTAAGAATAACATGAGAAAGATACAAGATTCAAAACGGTACGTGAACAGAAAAGACATACAAAACTAAAAGAATCCATGAGTACTAGTTACAGTCTCCAGGATTCGGAAAACACACTTGCCCCGGAAGAAAGAAAAAAGTAAAGCTATAAGAAAAAATGCATTGTGAATAAAATAAAAAAAGCAAACACAATGAAAGTCAGCTTTTTTTTATCTTTCGAATTCTTTGTTTCAAATGTTTAGATTTTATCTGAATTGAAGAGACATAAACAGTCGAAATGGCCAAATGCAGGGGGCAAATTTAAGGTAAAATAAGTAAGAACCGAAACGTCAGTCTAAAACGATCAATCCAAGGACAATGGCAACATCGGAAAACAAAGAAACAAAGACAAAACATGAGCAAGGTACAGAAATGAGAAATGACACGAATACATACAAAAATGAACCCAATAAAAAACCATGGGTGAGATCAGGTGCACCGGTAGAGTAAGCATCTCCTGCTTCTTATTAAACACCCAACGTGTTGAACATGTTAACTTACGTAGTAGAGTCAAATCCGGTAGAGGAAAAACAAACTTTTGTTGAAAAGAGAAAGATGAGTAGTCATCTGGGAAACAGATATCCAATAGAGGCCCTCCACAAGATCATGATGTCGACCGTCAACCTTTTTTAGTGATGACTTCAAGTTATTGGAAACGTACACTTGGTTTGGTAACCTATTTGTAAACAACCGAGCTCCATCAGGGTAGTCACTGTATCGACAATAGGACCTTGAGTAGCAAATGAATAGGGAGATGTAAACTCCATATGACGGTGCTTTTGGAATATTGCTAGAAAGAAAAGGGAAGTTGACTATTGGAAAAGTGAAGTCATCGCGTTTGTGTACCTCTGTCCTCAATTTCAAGAAGGAGGTCAAGGAATAAGGCCGATGTTGACGTATCTTTAGTATCTCTAATTTTCAGCCCTTTTGAATAGATAATATAAAGGAAATCGCCAAAGCAAGGGTTATTTACAGATGAAATATCATCTTTATAACGTAAGCTGAAACATAGGACTTGGCCGTTTTTTCTTTATTTTTGAAGAAGCCTTTTGATAATTTCAACCTCATATCAATGGATAAATAGAATGGTTAAAAGCGGTGTACAGTTTGTGCCCATTGGAATTCCGATAGCCTCATTTTTTTAACGAAAAACAGGTCATCCAAAGTGGACAAATAAATTGTCGATCTGAAACTGTAACATTTTAATTACTTCTTCCTCTGTATATTTTTCTGTGAGTCGTATTTAACAAAGTATGCTTGCTCTCTTCCAATATCAATGCTCTTATATCTTTGTTCGCTTTTCTTACGGAAGAAACATCTATGAATTAAATCTTTCAGTCGTGATTTCATTTCATGAGGAATGGTAGTAGAAAGTGCGGAAGGTCAGAAGTTTTTATGCTCTACAGTGTGATAAAGATCTCGATTTTAAAATGTCAGGCAGATCTTAACGGTTTTGTAATATCCACATTTCAGTTACACCACTTCTTGCAAGCTAGAATCAATATTTTTGAAGGCCCTCTTTTACGGCTGTCATGATGGAAGTTAATAGCTTAGAAATCGGTTTTGTAGAACATTCTGTAGATCCAGCGATGTACAGTTGTTTTTATGGGCATTTGTGTAATTTTGGTACCAAGTATAAGGAGCAATGGCAGTAGAATACCGAAGGAAGAAAGGAGTGAAATTTACAAAAATCGAAGGCCAAAGGCATGGCCAAAACGAGAACACAGAAAACAATGATTTAGACACAAAACAATGACGTTAGACAGATACAAAGCACAGAAATAGAAACCACAACATTCAAAACAAAGCACTCACAGTGTGAGCTCCAGTGAAACTGAGTGACATCAGGTGCTCCGGAAGGGTAAGCATGTCCTGCTCTGTTAACAGCACCCGTTACACTGTGAGTGGGTCAATGCAGGAAAATGTCAAAGTCGGTAGTGAAATCCGGGAATACGTGAATCTAGCTGAAAATGTAACTTTTATTTGGGATACTGACACGTCATATGTTTCGATGATGTTATGGCGACGGCCACAGAATTTCTAGAGGGATGAAATTAACATAGGTTGAACAAATTCCTGACTAAGCAGCTTTTGGGACAGTGTTTTTGCTCTGTTCAAAAGATCACTGTGCAAACTACACGCTCGACAGTAACAAATCAACTGTGAAATGTACACCCCATAGGCTGGAGAGGTAGGTATATTGCTGCTAAGAAAGGGAAAATTCACAATTTGGAAATGAAAATCATCACGCTTATCATATAGCTTAGACTACAAACGTCCATCTTCGTCAATATACTATAACATATCTAGATACGAAGCTGAAGTAAGTGTTTCAGTTGTTTCGTTAAATTCAAGCTCATTGGGATAAATCTTATTGGGATAGATCTGAGGAGATATTTGATTGGGATAGATCTGAGGGGAGATCAGTGTCTTAATTTCAAAAAATTCAAAAGGAAAGCAAACGAGATTTGTGATTTGTAATATCGTCTCCTTAGACAGAGTAGAAGCTGTGTATGTTTGATTGACCTTGGTATTAACATTCCCTACTGCTTTCTTTAAGCAATTGATGTAATGATTTTTGCAAATGAAAATGAGTTTGTTATTTGTTATTGACATGATGAAACACTTTTTTATATTCAAACTTATTATATTTTAGACAAATTTTGTTTTTGTCTTTTTATGTTAAGTTATTTCATCGACAAAGACAGTAGATGAAGTTTCGAAATCGAAATCAGTTTGTATAAGTTATGTATGACTATGCAATACGAACAAATTTTGAACAGGAACATCTAAGGTCATTAACTAGTCTGTATAAAAATGAAAAGTTTAGCGAAAATCTGACAAAAATGCCAAAACAAGACGAGCACGGGCACTATTTAAGATAGTTCATGTTATCTATTTGGTATACGTCAGTAGTATATATGTACCGTTCAGTTCGCTTTTGTCGAGGTGCCCGTCGAGGTGCTGTTGAAGTGCTACTGTATTAATACTATATACCATGGTTTGGCATTTGTCGAGGTGCTGTCGAGGTGCAGTCGAGGTGCTGATATACTGTTAGTGTTGACCTTTTGGTCTCGCTACGCGTGTCTCGTCATTAGCCTTGGTCTCGCCTAGTCATGTCCTAATGTACACAATACATCATGGTTTGGCATTTGTCGAGGTGCCCGTCGACCTGTTGTTGAGGTGCTACTGAATGAATACTATACTAAGTATATGATGGCTTGGCATCTGTCGAGGTGCTACCGTATTAATATTATATTAACGGGTTCTCAATTGTCGAGGTGCTGTTGGGGTGCTATTGTATTAATACTATATATCATGGTGTGGCATTTGTCGAGGTGCTATTACTGTATATTCATTAGTCGATATTTGACGAGGTGCTAATGTACTTAAGCGTGTCATTGGTCTAACCCTGTCTTAGGTATTGTCACCGGTTTTGCCTACTGGTCTCACCCTACCTCTATCCAAGGTTTCATAGGTTTCGTCTTTGGCTTTGTCTTCACCAGTCCATAGTATTGTCTTTGGTCCTGCCCTTAATCATATATTTTAATATGATAGATATGCAAATGAAGTACTACTAGTTAAGCCTAGCAGTTCATTCTGGTATTCCCCTTAACCCTAATTTTTACCGTATACCTTAAACTCTAACCCTAAATCTAAGCCTATCCATAATTTATTTACTCTAACCTTTATGTAATAACCCTAACCCTTATGTATATAACAGGTACCCTAACCTTAATGTATATAACCATAACCTTTACCATTATCTAACTTTAAACATGATATAACCCTTATCCTATCTAGGATCCAACTCTAACCCTAACCTTTTACTTTAACCTTTTGTTGTAGTGTTGTAAAATTGCCAGTTATGACTTTGTTTAGATGTGATATAACTAACTCCATCCAACTCATACTTACATTAAACCTAACCTTAATCTTAAACACTTTCTTACTTTCTGTATGCATTATTTTGTGTTCTCTGAATTCTTATACATTCGTTTTCTGATTTTGTTGTTTTTGTTCACGACTAACCCTAACCATTTTTTGTTGCAGCTTTTTTTTATACTTCCATAATATTTAGTTCTATTCTAATATTTTCAAACTATTTGATTAACCCCTTTTATCTCTAACCCATGACAATACTATATTTATTTATTATTTTATTTTATTTTTGAATGTTATTTTAAACATATTGAGTTATCTCCCTTTTATCTTTAATCTTAGTTTCTATAATAACTCTATATTCATTTTTTTTCTGAAATGTTATTTCATATTCGTAAACTATTTGAGTTATCTCTCTTACCCAACCTCTAACCTAAGTTGCTAGGACAACTCTATATTCATTATTTTATTTTGGAATGTTATTCTAATATTCTCAAACCATTGTAGATATCCTTTTTATCTCTATTTTTAGTTGCTATGACAACTCTACATTCATTTATTTTTTCGAATGTTATTTAAATATTCTATATTGAATGTTATCTCCCTAACCCAAACCTCTCATTATTAGAGTTCTCTCCTTTTTTTTATCCTAACCCTAACCCTAACCTTTAAGCTTACACTTATTTTCGTACTGACCCTAACTTTTCTGTTGTAAGAATCACCTTAACCCTATGTATATAACCCTAACCCTTATGTATATAATCCTAACCCTTATGTATATAATAATAAACCTTATAAACCCTTAATTCTAACTGTAACTAATGCTAACACAATCTCTAACCTTTGTATATTCTGGAACGATTCTAATAATGAATGTTACCCTAACCATACTGATATCATAATTCGTTGAAAACACATAATGAAACGTCAACTATGACCTGACACAAAACATCAATGATATTGACATGAACATAAATTTATCCATGACCCATGAATGAAGAAAACAATATGGAAAGACTTTGATATGAATGTTAACAACAAATGGAAATAAACATCAAGTGATACTATGAAAACAAATTGATACTGAAGATAATAGGAAAACTAATGTGAAATGAAATACTAAAAGCGGAAACATAACGTCAGCTTTGACTATCAACTGACATAAACTATGAACACAAATAGATATTGAAACAATATGAACTACAAATACAAACATAAGGATAAATATGAAGTGATACAACATGAAATTGAACACAAACACAACAGAACATGACAACTTAACAACATTAATGTAAGCTAAACAAAGAAATAATGTCAACTATGACAATGAATTGACACAGGACATGTAAACATATGAACATTAACACGAATGTGAACACCAAATCATAAGCATACAGTTATGACTATGAACATGAAGAGATACAACATATGGAAACAAATCGATGTGAACACCAAATAAAAGTAAAAATGTTGAACTATAAACATTCAACGACATAAGACATGTAAACATGCAAACATTGACACGGCTGTTAATACCAAACACGAAACATAACGTTAAGTATGAACACAAACACAACAATAAATGACAACAAATGCAAACTTGCACACCAAAACACAATATGAAATGTATAATATGGACAGAAACCCAACAAAACATGACAGCATAAAGATATTAAAAGAACATGACAGCATAAAGATATTAAAAGAACTGTTCCATGAAAACATAACACGACACATAAAATATGAACACAAATACAACAATACATGACAACATAATGATATGAACTATGAAAACATAACAAGATACATTAAACATGAACAATAACACAACAAAACATCATACCTTAACCATATTCATGTGAACTGTTACATAAAAACTTAATATGATATGTTAAATATGAACATAAATGCAACAAAGTCGAAAAATAAATCTAAACTTATATATGAAAACACAACATGACAAATAAAACATGAACATTATTACAACAAATTATGAAAACAAATCTGAACTTTACGCTAAAGACAATATGAAACGATAAATATAATACAAATACAACAAAGTTCGAAAATAAATCAAAACTTTGACATCAAAACATAATACCAAACATTGAAACATCAACATTCAACGACACAAAATATACAAACATATAAACTTTGGTATGAATGGTTAAACCAAAATACAAATACCAAAAAACAAGTGGACGACGAAATAAACATTAAGTGACACAAAATATGAAAACTAATTGATATAACAGACAATGTGAACAACAATTAGAAGCATTAATAGTAAAAGATCAACAGTAAATGATACAACATATATATGTGAACACCAAATACGAACTGATTGGACATTGAAAACAAATATTGAACAAACATACAAACATTGACATGAATGGTTAAACCAAAATACGAAATACAACGTTAAGTATGAAGACAAACACAACAATAAATGACAACAAATGCAAACTTGAACACTAAAACACAATATGAAATGTAAAATATGAACACAAGGACAACAAATTATGAAAATAAATGTGAACTATTACATGAAAACATAACAGGATACATTAAACATGAACAATAACACAACAAAACATCATACCTTAACCATATTCATGTGAACTGTTACATGAAAACTTGATATGATATGTTAAATATGAACATAAATGCAACAAAGTTGAAAAATAAATCTAAACTTATATATGAAAACACAACATTGCACATTAAACATGAACATTATTACAACAAATTATGAAAAGAAATGCAAACTTGTATATGAAAATACAAACTAAAACGTTAAATATCAAGATTTGGTGACGCAAAACATCAAACATATCGGTTTTTATGAAGACTGTAACAAAAACACAATATGAAATGTAAAATATGAACATAATTACAACAAATCATGAAGATAAATGCAAACTTCAAATGAAAACGTAAGATGAAACGTGAAATGTGACCACAGATACAACAAATAATGAAAACGAATACAACAATACATGACAACAAATGCAAACTTGAACACCAAAACGCAATATGAATCATGGAACATCAACATAATTAGAACAAAATATGAAAAAAAATGTGAACTTTGACTATAAAGTGATACCAAACATGAAAGCATATCGACATTAATGTAAATAAGCTGAAATAAAACATCAAAATTTGACGCAGCAGCAGCAATTGTACGTCATATATGACACAGCAGCAGCAGCAGCAGCCATTATGCCTCGCATATGGCACTGCAGCAGCAGCAGCAGCAGCAAAAAACCGTGAAAAGGCCAATAAAGACAACAAAACTGCGAGACATTTATCGAAAACACGATATGCAACATGAAATGTAAACACAAAAACAAAAAAATAGTAAAACTAAACGGTATAAATATAATCAAAAGAGAAATGTAACATCAATTGTTTGTGATAAACGCAACAAAATACGAACTTGGGCTTCGAAAACATCAAGATAAAATGAAATCACGTCAAATCTCGTACTGAACGAGACTGCTTAAAGGTAACAGATATCAACTTGACAATGTGACCAACCGATTAAAAAGCCTTCACATACCCCGAATTAATATAGTATATATTAATATATATCAATAGTTTAGATGAAGACCGATCTAGGGCCGAATTAAGGCCGATCTTTGATTTCAAAGGGCCGATATCATCAAAATAGTACACAACAGCGCTACAACACCAACGCTAATCGCTTTAGAACTATAAAGATACCCCGAATCCATATATGATATGACTATAGTACGAATAGTATTGATAAAGGCCGAATAAGGGCCGACTAAGGTCCGAACTTTGATTTCTAAGGGACGATATCATCAAAATAGTACATGACAGCACTGTAACACCTACACTTATCGCTTTAGATGACTAAAAATACATCGAATCCATATATGATAGGTCCATAATACGAATAGTATTGATGAAGGCCGATCTAGGGCCGACCTATGCCGATTTTTGATTTCTAAGGGCCAATAACTTCACACAACTACGTTTTAGCACTTAACTACCTTGACTCATCGCTTTAGAAGCCTAAAGATACATCAAATCCATATATGACAAGCCTATAGTAGTAATACTAAGGGTCAGGACCGATTTAGGGCCGTTTAGGGCCGATATCTCGTTCAAACTCGAAGCTAGGGCTTTGAAACCTGTACCAATCGATTCAGCGACCTCGATATACCCTAGTAAGATATTACAATAGTTCACATGAATATGGTTAAGATATGATGTTTTGTTGTGTTATTGTTCATGTTTAATGTATCTTGTTATG
>MJUU01007847.1:0-15473 GCA_002080025.1 Modiolus philippinarum
TTTCCCCTCCTATTTGACATGTTTGATGGCAAGGTTAGGTCATGAATGATTTTATAATCTTGATACATGTATACACGATGTGTGTTATTATTTCATGACAGTTTTTGATGTTGTCTGTAATGCTATGTTGACTCTGTATGTCATAAAGCTTATGTACATGTACTTTCTAAATGTTTGGTGTATGACAAGTAAGATTATCTTTTCTCAGTCATGTCAGTTATAAACTAGAAAATGTGTCTGTAAGCCACGGATGCCCCGCCAATAATTTTATCGCAAAACCTGAACTCATAATTTAACCGAAGTTATTTATGCATAAAATGTAGGTAATTGACACCCAATTGTTAGTGAAACAGGTAGTTCTTCAATAGATGAATGTTTCAGCAAAATATCATGATGCTACAATACATAGTCGTTGAAAAACAGACTTCAATGTAAAAGTAAGCTAAAGTAAATGAAGCGTAAAATGTAGGTCAAAGACACCTAGTTGTCAATGATTTGGGTTGAAAACTCATCAAGGCAATTATTTTGATGAAACATCATTTTTTTATAATGCATAGTTGTTGGGAAATGGTCTTTAACGCAAAACTTAATCAAAGTAACTGGAGCGTAAAATTCCGGTCAAAGACACCTAATCGTCAATGATTTAAGAAGTACTCATCATGACAATTATTTTGATGAAACATCATTGTCCTTTAATGCGCAGTTGTTGAGCAATTGACTTTTTAGCGCAAAACTTAACCAAAGTCACTGAAGCGTAAAATGTGGATAAAAGGCACCTAATTGTCATTGATTTGGGTAGTACTCATCAAGGCAATTATTTTAATGAAACATTGTCCTATAATGCGTAGTTGTTGAGAAATGGACTTAAACGCAAAACTGAAACGAAAGTAACTGAAGCGTAAAATGTAGATAAAACAGTAAAACTGCCAAGTGATCTATGTAGTACTATCAAAGATCTACCTACTGACCTACTATCAATGTTCTATACCTTACAGTTTCCCAGAAATGTACCTTAACGCAAGCATTAACCGACGTACCGACGGACAAGGGTAACACTACATTGTATATGCCCCTTCAACATTCGTAGACGGGGCATAAAAATGATAAATGTAAGTTTGAATATTTTTAATATTTTGTTTGGAACTTACCTATTTTTTGTTGACATCTTCAGTTCTTATGTTTCTGCAATGTCTTAAGACTTACTGTTGTACATACAATTAATATGGTGAATAAAAGGATATGGAGTAAATGCACATGAGACAAGGTCTCTACAAATATATGGTAAAAACAAGCAAAGGAGCAACGCTTTTATTGTTGTTCTTCATGTCTTTTGTTCCTTTGGTAATTTACTGCAGTTGTGTTCCATAAATAGGTTACTGTAGTTGGTACATTGTAAACTTTCATAGTTTTGAAAACAGAAGGACGGACACTGGTGTATCACAATTTAGGATAAGATACAATGCCTTCTGTGCACGGCTTGTGTTTGGGAAATACTTACAGTTTAACCTGTATACTGGAATTTGTTCATTTGATCCATTTTCTGTCCGTAAATTAAAAAAAAACATATTATAAACCAGAATTCCTGTATTTTGTTACTGGTACATACATGATGTATAAGAACAAAGTTTAAAAATGCACAATTTATTTTCTGCAAAATATAGGTCATCCATCATTTTGTCCATATTAAAGATAACATTTCATTGTTGTTTCTCATGTATATTCCTACATGTTTGTGTATTAATACATTACTCTATTACACCGAATATCTTGTATAATACTAAACATACATGTACTGAGACTATTATATCACATTAGGATGCAGCTTCTTGTTTGTATTATTTGTAGTTTCTAACTCCTTGGTAACTGAAAGAGATCGACTGTATGCTGTTTATATCCTAGTGCAATATATTGATTGCTAGTACTGCAAAATTCTATCAAATATATGGATGCACCGCCAGCAGTACCTCATATTTTCTGTATACAAAAATGTATGTGAATATTGTCGACGTAATCGTATACACATACCGTAAATAATTATGTGTGCATAATTTCCTGTCATGCTTGTCACATTCTAAACTTTTATTCCACACACACATAGAACTTTGTAAACAAAGTGTTCATTGTTCATCTTAAATCCGCTTATCTCTCTGTCTCAACATGCTAAGTCACTACAAGTTTGTATTAAAGTATTTGGATCCCTCGGAATTCGCACAATTTCCATATGCTAAATCTACATTTCTTTGCATGTCATATTATTTGTATTCCAACACCTTAAAAAAAGAACAGTATGAATTTAAATACAAAGGTATTACAGTTTTGAGGAATTTTTGATACAGTGCAGCCAGAGACTTTCCATGATAGATATATCATTCTAAATTTTCAAATGGCTATATCTTTTTTCGGAATTGATCTATCCACACAATTTCTTTTGCATGTGCAGAGGTAGACTGCACCACTTTAAATGCAAAGGAAATCATGTTCATGAATCAAACAGGAAATAAAATTTACACATTTCACTAGGATGAGTAATACGTCTATCACAGTGATTTATCATGGTAAGTCTCTGGCTGTACTATACCGGTATTTACAATATGAAAAAGAAAGGAAATGGGGTAAATGTCAAGGAGAAAACATCCCACATCCAGGTTAAAACGACCCAAAACAAAGCATCTAGGGGTCACTGTACGGTATTCATATCAAAAACAAAACAATCTTAGGCCATACCAAATTAATTAGTAGTTATTTGGAAAAGTTACACCTAAATTGTTGACATGAAAAACTAAATTACCTCTACTAAATTTCCAAAATCAAAATAAAAATCTCGCACATTGACATCAACCCCCATTTGGAAATAACTCCATTGCATGCAGTATATATTTTAGCTGTTCTTTGTATTGAAATCAAGATTGGCTTGAACATTATAGCGGACTAAGACTCTGCCAAATGTTGACCAACTCTGCAAGCTCAACATATATTCATATAATCTTAAGATGTATGCACGGTAATGCATTTTTTTGTGAAATCTTCTTTGTTGAAATATAAGTGTTTCATTAATTTAAAATATGAAATAAAATTTAGTGGTCAACATTCATTTAAATGCAATAAGTGAGGACCTTAACAGATGTTTCCGCGACTTAATAAAGTGCGAGACAAAAACTAAATTTGAAAATATAAAGATCATAAATGAATTTAGGGGAGATAACTTGAAAAATCTATTAAGAGTTTTATAATAATAATGTGTGAAATTTCAAATCCTCTCATGATGGTTTATAGGAAGTTCTCTTCTCAAGCAATGTTAGATTTCAAAAAGAATCATTGCGAAAAACTGCATCCAAATCGGACTAAAACAAAAATTAAAATTTTTGAAATTTGCCCCTTTTGTGCATAAATTAATTTTTTTAACAGTATACATGCCAGTGAAATCTGTTGGCATACCACTGGTTGGAAATGTGCTAAGCAGTACCCCGAAGAAACCACCATCAATATAAAATAATATAAATGATAAAGATTCTACAGACAAATATGTGAAAACACCCAATTTAATCCCTTCATCTGAAAAGGTTGGGGCCACAAACCAAAAAAGATCTCTGAAATCATGATCTGTTTATTAGAATTGAAGTTATGCTGTCCATGGGGAAAATTTGCTTGCTCTAAAAATTGTTATGTGGTAGAAATGACAAATGAATTGCCAGCAATAATGAAAAACAAATTTGGCTCAAATTAACTTTTAATCAGACGAAAAATAATTATTTTACAAATTAAAAAAAATATATAACTTATCTGACAATAATGAAGTCCAAGTAATAATCCAAACGAATAGTTCACTTAATTCCACCAAAAAATGTCCAATAGAATATTCCTTATAATCCTCACTAAATAGTTGATAATAGATTCACAATAATTGATGTCGATTTCCAATACGAAAAATGTGCGTGATAATCCTATATAAACTAATTAATCCTGTATAAACTTATTAAACTGACTGCCTTAACCCTTTTCAGCTACCTCATATAAATACATTTATTATTTCTAGAAAAATCTATTCACAAGATATAACTAGAACATTCTAATCAACTGACAATCACATGACTAGAATGATTATGTAAGGAAAGCCTCTAGAAAATTCTATGTGTTAAATATTATATTTAAATTCTAGAGATTTCCATATGTTCTAAGGTGAAATAACCTTGACCCTTGTTTATTGTAAACAAGTTACATAACTAGGCCAAACAAATTACATAATATTAAGGCCGTACAAAATAAAAACAATGAATAAAATGCATTATAGAATATTTACAACATTTAATTACCTATAACAAAATCAAAAATATTCGAAGTGAAAAATTAAGAAATAAATTTTGCCTTCTAGCCAAAATCTTAGAGAATTAGAGAACTCCTGACTAATATTGTGCTGCCTTACCTTTTCTACTAGCATTTGAAATGAATAGACGTCTATAAAAATCTAAATTTTGAGATGTTAGTTTTTGGGGTGGGTGCGGACATGACTATAATAGAACTATTCAGATATTTAGCGGTAATTACAGTGCAGCCAGAGGTTAACTGTGATAAATCACCGTGATAGATGTATAATTCTGCTTAGTGAAATGTATATTTACATCTATCAACATGCTTTCTTTTGCATTTAAAGTGATGCATTCTACAACTTGACATGTAAAATAAATTATGTGTATAGATTAATCGGGAAAAAAGATATATTCATTTGAAAATTTAGAGTGATACATGTATGTCTATCAGTATCACAGTGATTTATCATGGCAAGTCTCTGGCTGTACTGTCCTGTAGAAACAAACGATGCAACTCCAATAAATTCATTATCATTGCTATTTACTGATATGGTTTGATGCCCATTTCATTACACTGATAATGAATCTATAGGAATCTCATCTATTGTCTCAACAGTTTATTTAAAAACCATATCTAACTGGTTCGATTCACACTTCGGAGATATATATAAAACATAATTTCCCATATCAGTAAAATGAACCAATTAACAAATCCTGAGTGCCTATGTTTGACACAAAATTTGCAAGGTTATAGGCCAATAAAAATACCTACACACAGTTGCAATCTACTACATAGTAAGTACATGTATTTGCGGTGTGAATATCCAGTAGTTTCAAACTGTGCACATTAATGTTTCAATTTTAAATGTATAAATACTAGAAAATAATTGAAAATACCTCTATAACTGATCAAATAAATACACATGTTCATGTATCAATAACTTCAATTGGATTTGGAGCAAGATACGTTTTGATACTGCATGCATTTGAGGCAGGCAATATAAAAAAAAACATATTCCAGACAAATTAGCCTTCAAATAACTTGGACCATGATCACTTCTAGTGATGTTCCAATGATCGATTATAATCGATAATCGATCGATTTTGAACATGAATTGGATTAATAGATTATTATTTTTAATAATCGATTATCGGATGCAAGTTAAATTTTGCAGAAAAGTAATAATTTTTCGAGAAAAAGTATTTTTTTTCTGTCTGATAATACTAGAATGAGTGAAGAATAGTTATAAAATAGTTTCTCAGAAGTGGAATTTTCTTAATAAATATTATTTAAAATTGTTCTCAAAATTTTACACTGTTGTATGTCTTGTGTATTCCAAATACAACAGGTCATAACAACAGGTTAAATTTTCAACTTACCGTGAAAATCAATATGTTTGAATTTATGCAATACAAAAACATGGTTAAAACTAAATTCTATAAGCACCAAAAAGATTGCCGATTTTAATCGATAACCGAATCGAAAGCTACATCTGATCATTCCGATTAAGCGGCTTATTTACCGGAAAATACGGTAATTATGATTATTTTTCTCCCAACACTAATCACTTTGTTATTTGGACAAAGTAAACGGGCAGTAGTCAAGTTGTACTTGCCAAATTAGACAAGTCGTCTACAGGTTTTCCTTGCCTGGGGCAATTTCCCTGCTGTAAAATGAAAAGTTCTAAAATAAAATTGACCAACAAAAATAAAATTAGAAATATCAAAAATACTGAGTACATGTAGTAGTGAATCCATCAGATTTACCAAGTAGTCTCTTTTGACAGTAATGATAGCTAAGATTGCCTATCAAAATTGAAACCCAACAATGCCCAAAAAGATATACACTTATAATTTATTGATATCTTAAATAATATTTGTGTTTTATTATCAAAGATTATTGTGGTGAAAATATACAAGTAAAAAAATGTTGACAAGTTTGGTGAACCCAATTCAAACTGTAAGAAACCTGTAAATACAGTTGCAAATGTATTCCAAAACATAACAGGATTCACTAATTCATACATGTACATGTTATGTAAGTTGCAATTAACACATTTTACTATGAAAAAGAAAGGAAATGGGGTAAATGTCAAGGAGACAGCATCCCATATCCAGGTTAAAACGACCCAAAACAAAGCATCTAGGGGTCACTAGTATGTTCAATATACACTGAGAGATCTAATCAAAGCACTAAATTGTACATTTGTATGTTCAACAGTCCGAGTGGTCATGGTCCAAGTGGTCGACATACTATAAAAACATATTTGGCTTAAAATCTTAAAAGGGGATCATTTTTTTTTCTAGAAATCCCACCAGTATTTTCTAAACTTTCCCTTTTCACAGACAGGAAAACATTTTACATACATATGTACACTCTAAAACAACCTCCTTATACATGTTTTTTTCCCGTGGTTCCTGCTTGAAACACCCTTTCCTGTTTTCAAAGGCACAATCCCATTCCTCATTTCCTTAAAAAAGGCCAAAACTGCATGCTTGCAATTTAAATTGTATATTTTGATACTGAACATGTTGAAAGGAAAATTAAAATGAATCAAACATTTAATCTTAAGACATTATATCACACTGTCCTGATACATGTCTGTGTGATTTAGAAATCATCGTCAACTTGCCCCTCGAACAGGTTTCCAATAAAAGTTACTTGCCCTTAAGGTAAGCGCTTCCAGTAATCAACTTGCCCTTCCACATGTACTCAAAATTGACCCTATCAGCGTTTCTGGATAACGGGGAGATAACTAAATCAAACTTGTATAGCCTCTATTAGTTATAATGAAACAAATCAGTTATATGTATATAAAATATGAATAAATAAAATTAAACTTCTGACAGAAATTTAACTTTGTCACGAACTTGAGGTTAAAAAAAAAAAAAAAAAAAAAAATTAAAAAAAAGGAACTTAAAAAAAGGCCAGGAAACCTTGATCAACATTTCCTTTCATATTTTAAAGTATTGTTCATGGACATTTTTGTAAAAAATATTAAAATATTACTATTTTCTTATAATATTAATAAAACAGGTGGTATGCATGTCACTAAAAACAACAACCATATATTATACAAGACATACCCACTAAACAATATTCAAATCTGAAGCTTACAATATACTGAGTTATTGAATTTTAGTGTCTAATCATATTACAGGTAAACAACTGACAGGCGTCTCATTACAGGTAAATCAAGAAAATCACCTATCAATTTAAAAGTATACACGTCAATTATCACCAAGATAAAAAAAATGGTTGAGCAACTAAACTAGAAGCTTGTAAATTAATATCAAAATGTGAAAATTTATCGTAGTTCACAACGGTGGAAATATCCACTTACAAGCCTGTTGGAGTTATCGAACCTGATATTCCGCTTGAAGCGCGAAACGATTATATCGTCAATTGTCTCAACTCAATAACTGGTCATGTCAGCATCAAATTTAACTTGCCCTGCGCAGATTTTACTTGACACAGAGAGCGGGAGAGTGCATAAATTGAACTCTGCATTCTGACATAACACTGGTCAACCACTGTAGTACCAAATGTGTACCCCCCCCCCCCAAATGCACACACAACAAAAACACTACAATAACATACCCGCGGGCATGGGTGACCTATGTATAAGAGCGGTGCATGGGACCGTAAATGTGTTTTTCAAGTCGCAGTCGTGTGTCACTTCGTACAGTGATCTAGAATGAATTTATACTACGACTGATAATTTTCTCAAGTGTGAGTCAGCAACTCAACCCATCAAATGGGGTAAAATAAACCAACAACAAGACTTGACATCTTTCTTGTTGTACCCTCAACTTTAGATTTCACTCAGAAGATATGCTAATGGTGTACATTTTTATGTAAACCGATCTTACCTCCGTTTAAACAGCTGTAATTTTTCTTTGCACATGTTCATCGTTCCATCATGGGATCAAGCAGTAAACAGTCAAGCTTCTTGACGACACTGATTTCCATATATTGACAAAGAGCCGGGGCATCTGTACATTTTAAGAAAGGAATAAACCTCTTTAATTGACTATATTCAACTGCAAGTCAATTCTGATTCGACAAATGGCTCCTACGAATTAGTTTAATTTTCGTAAAATACACAAGATAATGCCACCTACGCGGAATGATTGACAGTCTGACGTAATTTCCTTCACGCAGTTACCTCCCCTGTAAAAAAATTCCGTTGATGCAGCCTTAACATTCCCGCGAACGCATTAAAATTTGGAAAATATGAAACTCCTTCGAAAGGATAGGATAAAGTAAAATTTTCAAAAAAATTTAAATTGTTTTGGTCTTTTTTGACCGAGTTTAAACCGCAGATTTAAAATCTAACTTATCATTCCTTAAATATGCTGAAATTCATTTAAATTGTGTTTTGCAAAATATAAAACTCCTTCGAAAGAATATGATGAATGAAATTTTCAAAAAAATTAAATTGTTTTGATGATTTTTATAGATTGAGTTTAAACCACAGACTAAAAATATAACCTTTCAACTCTTTAATATCTAAAATTCATTAAAATTGTATTACAGAAAATATAAAACTCCGGCAAAAGGATATGACGAATAAAGTTTCAAAAAATTTGAATTGTTTTGGTCATGTCAAAGATCGAGTTGAAAACGCAGACTAGTATTATGCAGTTTAGGTACCCAATCTTCACTCATAAATACATGTAAACGATTTAAGTTTAAACAAAATACAGCATTTGTAATTTAATCAAAATGTTTCTTTACACTATAAAAAAATATATATATATATTAAACAACATTGAAACACACGAGAATATTATGTTTATTCGTTTTGTCTTAAAATTGCAAATATTTTCGTATCCGTTATACGTAATTTACTAATCGATACAACGCGTAATTTATGGATGCGATCAGTAAAATAAGTTTACGTTCGTTTAATACGTACACATCCGTAAAAAATCAGTAAAATACGTTTACATTCGTTATTCATGTATCCGTCATCGATCATTGACCAATCAGTCATCGACCAGTCAAATATCCGTCACCGATCAGTCAACAATCCGTCTAAAAGTAACGGCTACTGATACAAGGAATGTACATCTGACACATGTAGTATTTAGATATGAACCTTAACGCAAACTATAACCCGAGTCATTCAAGCACATAATAACGTCGGACTGACCAAATAATCATCTGAAGGTGAATCACTCTTATAGATGCATCCACTGATCAAGGATGATTGATGTACCTCACGTAGTTTCTCGATTATGAACCTTAATGCAAACTTTAATCTGAGTCATTCCAGCATAAAATTTAGGTCAGAGTGGAACAATTGTCATCTGAAGCAGCATCTCTCTTAAAGACACACCCACTGACCTAAGATGAATGATGTTCCACATGAAGTTTCTCAGGTATGAGCCTTAACGCAAACTTAAGTCTGAGTATTGAAGCATAAATTAAGATAGTGGGACCCAACTATCATCTGATGCAGCATCACTCTCAAAAGATGCATCCACTTAGCAGAGATGATTGATGTGACACATGTTCATTCTCATATATGAACCTTAACGCAAACTTTAACCTTGGTCATGGAAGCATAAAATATAGGTCAGAGTAATCCAATTATCATCTGAAGTGTCTTCAACTCACAAGACGCATCCCTGACCAATGATTACATGTGCCACATGTAAATTATCCGTAATGAACCTGAATACAAACTTTAACCTGAGTTAATGAAGCATAAAATCTACATAGTCAGAGTGAATTAATTATCATCTCGAGCAGCACCACTCTGCAAGACGCATCCGCTAACCAAAGATATATGATCTACCACATGTAGATTCCCAGATATCGAGCTTAACGCAAACTCTCCCTTGAGTCATTATACCCCCCGCAAACAAAGTTTGGGGGGTATATAGGAATCACCCTGTCTGTCTGTCCGTCCGTCTGTCCGCCTGTCCGTCTGTCCACACTTCTCGTAAGCGCAACTCCTCTTAAACCACTTGAAGGATTTTGATGAAAATTTACACAAAGGAAGGACACTATATGGAGATGTGCATGAAGGAATATAATTATTGTCCGAAACCGGGAAGGGGAGATAATACGACTTTGACTTTTCGTTGATTCCCTATTTATGGGTTACCTCGTAAGCGCAACTCCTCTTAATCCACTTGAAGGATTTTGATGAAACTTTAGACAAAGGAAGAACACTATATGTAGATGTATAAAATGTCAAATAGGTTGAAAAGGGTAAATTTTATATTTGTCTGATTGAGACAGAGTGTTTTCATTGGAACCCTTGTGAAAAGTTTTTTCTTGAAGATTATATCATTGTGTCCACACTTGTACTGTGTCTGCACCTGTATTGTGTCAACACCAACTTAATTTTGCACTTACCATATCGATTCAGGGTTCAATGAGCGGGGGGTATCTTTGGCTGCCATTCGGCGACAGCTCTTGTTGATGAATAGAATATATATCAGAGTGACAGATTCATCAGCATCACTCTCAAAGAAGCATCAACTGACCAAAGATAATTGATCTTCCACATGTTGTTTTTTTCAGACATGAACCTTAACGCAAACTAAAACCTTACGTGGACAGTCGGACGGAGGGACGAAATAATATATCCCCTCTAAAAATTCTTTGTCGAATGGGTTAATTTACGAGCTATAGTACAATCGAGATTTTTATTGTTAAAACTCTGTGACCTTGACCTTAGACCCGAACTTAGTGTAATTTGAATAATGGTGTTCAGCTTTACATGATTAATATACATACCAAAAAAGACCTATCCCATCTGGCTTAAAATTTATAGGCGAGGTTTAAGTTACGGAAAGTCAGACAGACACACTTACATACTTACAGAAAGAGCAAAAACATTATGCCCCGATCTGAAGATCCTGGGCATTAAATTAGTGATTTATGAAATATTTAACCTCGAAAAATTTCACAGTACTAGGTAAACATGCAAAAATTATACATGTTATTACACAAATAAGATATTAACAAGCATTGAGTTCATTGCACTTTATATACCTTTCAATTATGTTTTGGTCATCAAATAATAATAATAATAATAAAAACAATAAAAAAAAAAAAAAAAATTTACCAGCATGGGGATTATTCCTAAAATACATGTCCAGGATGCGCGGTTTCGGATTTAAGTGTGACGAAATGAGTTTCTCATTTTATAAAGCATTAAATATATTAATGCTCATTAGGAAATGGATGTTCGATATGGCCAAAACAGGGGGTACATGCTTAACCATATATTGAAGCCCCGTTTTGTGTGGTTATGGAACAAGCACAGGGAGACATATCTAAAACTACCTTACTGAAGGACATATCAGCCGAAACTTTATCCCACATGATCGTATGTCAGGTAAAAAATTGACGGCTCACATGTTTTATCGACTTATCTTCACTTTGGGAGCTTTTTTTGCCTGACCTAATATGAAAAAGATACAGTGAGATTCATCACTGTGTGGAAGACTGTACGGTTACCCTTAGATTGTGTGTTTTGGGTCGTTTTAACGTGGAGATGGAATGTTGTCTCCTTGACATTTACCCCATTTCCTTTCTTTTTCATATATAAAAGTGTAGGTAATCAAGGATGTAATTTGATGAATGTGTTGAATTGTTGAATGGGTGAAATGCAGATTTATAGCTATGGACACAATATTATTCAGTCATGCGTCTGCCCAACATTTTAATAAATGGTCTTCTTCGATTGATGACTAATCCACTAGGTATTCATCGCATTCGTACCAAATTGTATTATATGCCCCTTTTAAGCTTGATTCTTTCTATAAAACATGTTCTGCATCATCACTGACTGATTGGCATTCCCTGGAATATGAATTAACAGCAATTGTTTTGGAAATGTCAACCCATAGACTGTTCAAAGCTGGCCGTGAAACAGCCAACAAACCTGATATCCGGATTTTTCTAAAAAAAAATCACAATTCGGCAATTAAGGCTTGGACCCCATCTAACATTCTACACAACATAACAGTGACATCAAACATTCCACCTTACTTCAATAATCCATCTGTTGCACCTTTTTCGCGTTCCTGTACCAAAGCCTTTGCAACAACCATTTGCAATTATAAACGGGTATTACTTGATTTCAAAGTTCACGACTTCAAAGCCAACCACCTGATTGCGCTTTCCCCTGCAATAACAATCCGGTTGGACACGTGAAAACCGTTGACCTAGATATTGTAGACAACAATGAGAGGTCGGTCTTTTCAACGAGTGAACCGAAGCATATAAACTGGAAGAACATCAAAATTTTTGATGAATGCAGTCGAGATCTATGCCAGGAAACGGGCAAAGAAGGAGAAAGAAGGTGTTGAGACGCTGTCTAATTGGATCCGGTGTATTTATTAGTGAAATGTGAATCGTATTCGGTGTTTCATAACATCAATGAAATCAAGACATCCTAGTATATTTGAAGATCTCCTCGTTAGAAAAACTCCGGACAACCTCCACGAAAATTACGTCATTATCCCTGCAGACATAATGTTCTTGACTGTCTGGCTAAGTAGATGGGGATTGATAGTTCATTAGAAAACCCAAATTATACTCCAACTACACTAGTAAGAGTGAGATTATTGAAAATCACACCTCTATTTAAACTCTTATTAGAAATTCAGCTCCCTTAAATCTACCGGGTCCGTAAACTTTATCAGATACACAAGTTAGCCACTTTCTATGCTCCTTCCTCCTTTATTAACCACAGTCAGAGATGGCCTGAAAAGTTGCTGTGATAAAGTCTACTGAAAGATCGAGCGGCGGCAATCAAGTGTGGATTTTAAAAATTTTAAAGATGTCCTGGAACTGCTATCCTCTAGCTGCCTGACCCATTGCCAAATCAAACAACTTTTTTATTTCTCTTCTCCCTATACTACACAGAAACATAATAAATTGAAAACAGTAATTTCTGATTTGATGCATCAATGTTTGTGCACTAAAAAGGGAGAAAAGTAGTCGGAATAAAAATGAATAATAATAGTAGGGAAAGACGAAATATATTTTGTATAGAACTAAACTGAGTCAAGCAAGAAGTACACAGAAAATAACGTAATCGAAGTGTTGGAATTTTTTATAGACAATATTTTTGTCAAATGGGGAGGCAGCGTTTTTCAACAGACAACCGGGATTTCCATGGAAATTAGTTGTGCGCCACTTTTAGCTGATCTCTTTCTTTGCTCGTATGAGGCCAAGTCTTACCTGGGCTAGCACAAAAAAGACATTTAGCTCAGTCCGTTATATAGACGATGTACTTTCTCTTAATAATTTAAAATTTAAGGAATATTTTCATCAGATCTATCCAAAGAATTTGAAATAAAAGAAACAACTGATGCACCTATTTAGCTTCCTACCTGGATCTTTTGTTATACATTGACGAAGATGGACGTTTGAAATGTAAGCTGTACGATAAGCGTGATGAATTTAACTTCCCAGTTATGGACATTCTCTTTCTAAGCAGCGATATACCTATCTCTCCAGCCTATGGAGTGTACATTTCACAATTGATTCGTTTTTGCCGAGCGTGTAGTGTGTACGGTGAGTTTTTGAACAGAGCAAAAACATTGTCCCTAAAGCTACTTAGTCAGGAATTTGTTCATCCTATATTAATTCCATCACTCAAGAAATTCTATGGCCGTCACCATAACATTATTGAAAGTTGACGTGTCAGTATCCGAAATGAAGGCGGACATGTTCAGATAGATTTACGTCTTCCCGGATTTGACTTCTGATTTTGACATTTTCCAAGACTGACTCACTCACAGTGTGATGGATGATGTCAACAGAGCATGACATGCCAACCCTTCCGGAGCATATATTGCCATCCTCAGTTTCACGGGGGTTTACACTATGAGTGCCTTTGGTTTTGAATGTTGTTTTTATTTCTGTGCTTTGTATCTTTCTAACGTCATTCTTTATCTGTGTCCTCGTTTTGACCATGTCCGAAGACTTCAATTTTTGTGGATACCACTCCTTCGTTCCTTTGGTATTCTTCTGTCGATGTTTTAACAGATTATTTTTTATCATTTTTTTATTCTGTGGAATTGTTGTCTTACAAAACTTTCTGAAAAGACATTAGTTGTCAAAATGGTTATCCGCTTTCATTTCGGATACTGACACGTCAACTTTCAATAATGTTATGGTGACGGCCATAGAATACGGCCATGATACGGAAATTTGATAAATAAATTCGATATTTATTTATTATTTGATTTATTGTTTGTGAAAACAGTAGATTCGTGTTTCAAAAATAAAACTTTATGAAAAGACAGTAGTTGTCAAAATTGTTATCTGCAGAAATTTGATAAATAAAGTCGATATTTTTTATTATTTGATTTATTGTTTTCGTGTTTCAAAAATAATACACCTATTATGCTGATAGTTTTACAGAAGACATAATTCCAGAAAAATATTAAGATTTTTCTTCATTGCTTATGCAGACAAAGTTAACTCTATATCACACATGTAGCGATCTAATTATGATTAATATATCGTATGTATTTAACTTACTTATTTTCAATGTTTAAATGCTGTAAAGCTTTTAGCTTAACTTTTATTTTTCACAGTATGTTTTTAAAGGAACTGAAATTTAACTTTCGAAATTCTCCGACAATTCTATGTCATTAAAATGATGCGAAAAAGTTTTCATTATCTTAAAAGTTTNAATCAATTTAAAAAATAAATAAATAAATAAAAAACTTAAAAAGACATAAACTATGAAAGAAAGGAAACTTGAGATTGGTTTAATACTATAGAACACACAATGCTGAAATGCTAAGTAGCCTTGACATGATGACAAGTTTGTATGAACAGTTAAAGTTGCACTTTGTTATCCATTAATTAGTCATTGATAATTCTTATATGATTTGCATAATAGGAAATACGCTAATATGATTGGTTGAATTTACTTCCGTTTGCAATTATTGAAGTCGTTTATTTTTCGATAGACGACATTGACCGAACTATATTTAAGTTGACCTTATAAATTCATACTCCGAGTGAATCAAATAGAACAAAAACGTGTGATTGGCATTATAAAAGGAAAAATTTAATTACCTATCATTAAATTTAAAGAATTATAAGGATTAAACGCCGTTTGAAATGAATTTATAGGAGTATAAACGGGACCAAGTCACTCACAAACATATCATAAAAGT
>MJUU01007850.1:6385-17229 GCA_002080025.1 Modiolus philippinarum
TTTTTTACCTTTTCGGGGCCATTTAGGGCTTACTATATGGTGTGAGGTTCCTCACTGTGTTGAAGACCATGTGGTGACCCCTAGATGTTTTATTTTGGGTCGTTTTAACCTGGATATGGGATGTTGTCTCCTTGACATTTACCCCATTTCCTTTCTTTTTCATATTGTAATTTAAAGCAGCTGCAGACACTTTAAACAATTGATTTCGATATAGAACAGGACAATGTATAGAAGCAGAACTTATTGCGTACAATCAAATAGATGGAAATGATCACCTGAACACATGATAATTAGCAAAGGTTTATTGAGATATTTACGATGTTCGCCAAAATAAAGGAGTAAAACTAAGATTGCTGGTTTGAAATGGAAATCTTGCTAAAACATTATGAAAATACTAAAATATGTCATTTTTGAAAAGCTATATATAATGTACAATTATAATATTTACATATAAAACATCCAAACAACAATTACATAATGTATTGTATGTACCAATCTTAAAAGATTTATGAGAGGCTTGTTTCAAAACATATTAAATTTAAAACTATCTATACTTAACATAATATCATAATTATTGATTTAAAAAACTGTTCCTCCTAATCAAAATACTATAGCAGGTCTTGGCTACAATGCTTCAAACATTTTCATCATCAAGTAAAAATATAACTTTATCAAAATCTGATAAAAAAAAACTAAAATACAAAAAAAGGATAACAGCAAACAAAATTTAAATCAAAATGTAAAATACCCCCCCCCCCCCTNCCGAACATCTGTTGTCTACGATCTGCCTTAAAACGTGAAACTCATCTTCAACATGATCATTGCAATTAAAGCAAGTTCTTTCACTGACTGGTTTTCTTTCATATCAACCTGTTTCTATTTTGAGGGGAGCAACCCCACATCTAAATTTTGCGTTAGCACTTCTATACTTAACAGGCAAATTATTATTCAAATAAGGTTCAGTACACAAATTATGCTTAAATAATTTATAAGTTTTAAATTTACTACCTTCAATATATGCAGAAATTCTATAACTCCAATCAGATTTACATTTATCAAAAAGTGATTGTTCAATTTGTTTTATCATATAAGTCTAGTAATTACATTGCTATCAAAATATTCTTGAAGGTTTTGAGTTTTAAACATATCTAAAACTCTAAAACACAATTTTTAAAAATTCCATTACAATTTATTATTGATTATTTAAATACTTTAAAATTCATTCTATCATGGTCCATAATTGGAAATCTAGTCCATTGCCTAAGAACACGTGTCCATTGTCTTATACATGGTGGTGTTCAGCCCACATCAGCAGGTAAAGTGTAATTCGATATTCACCAACTCGCATAAAAAACGAATTGCCCTATTTTGAACAGCATCAATTAAAGACGAATCTTCACTTCACCATAATCAATTACTGACCGAACCATTGTATCAAACAGCTTAGAATTATTCTAAAATACTTTCTTATGATGTCGGATTTTAATTCAATCATGGACAATCAAGGGTCATCAACAACGAGCTCAGCGATTGCTCCGAAAATCAGCAATTTTTGAGATTGCAAATGATGGAGAAACAAATATAATCACCTGTAGCGCTACATATAAACATTTGTGGTTAAAGTAAGCCTTGATGACATTCAAGCCTTCGGGAAACAGCAAGATTTACAGGTTGTCCAACTCCTCTGAGGGTCGTAATTGTATATCATTATACCTCACTCTTTAAGACACTTTTCTATTGGATAATACTTGATCACATGACTTATGACAATTCCAATGTTCACACTGACAACTCAGTGATTTGAACTTAAAGAAAGACATTACCGTAATGTCGCATAGGACAATATAATTGTCACCCTCGACAACCAATTTGCATCTCATCTGACGTGATCACCTGTGCGCTTTACCAGAAGTTTTAGTCAATTTAGCGCTTTACCAGAAAATGTCTGCATTGTATATACAAGAACTATAATCACAATCAGGAGAAGGGTAAACAAAACAATGAACAAACTAAAAATGGTAAAGTAGGCCACAATCAAAAGGTAAAATTAAACAATTTTTTCTGTCCCGGTTGCCCCTAGAAGAAGGCCGTACTGGCCGAAACGTTGGGCACAGTTTCCTTTTAACCCGTTTTGGATATTTTAGCTGTTTTTAGTGTGTATTTTTTTATTTAATTTTACCGTTTAAATGTGGCCTACTTTACCATTTTTACTTTGTTTATTTACGTTAATTTATGGCCATTGCACAACATATATTTTTATAAAAAAAACAATGTATGTGAAATACGTGTTTGTCAAATCTCGAATGACTGAATAACAAAAACATAAATATATATTTCTTCTCCTTTCGGAATTCACTACACGTAAGAATTCCACTTTACAAATAAACTAAACGTCTGTTCGATATAATAAACAAATTACGACCCTCACAGTCGATGGACATCAATAATTGTCAACCCGTAAATTGTTGTCTTCCCTCAGGAAGACAACACTTTCCAGGTTGACAATTATTGATGTCCACCTCCTATGTGGGCCGTAATTGTATATTGTCACACTACAGCAGCAACATTTTCGAGTTTATAAATATACATTTAAGTAAAAAAATATGACGTCATTTACAGCCTACTTCATACTATTTTTACAATATAAAGCTCGCAATAAGCTCATACCTGCCAACTTTTAAAAATGCTCGTTGGGATTTTAATGCGCGGGACATCTCCAAGCATACANCTTTGGACTCTTCTGACCAAATGTATTTTACAGGAGAGTCATGTAGGCCAGGGTTCTTCTCCGGACCGTTTCTACAAGTGGATGGTAGAATTGTAATGCTGGTAGAAATCATACAATGATCTGATAGCGTACTTAATTCATGAACACGAAAATGTTTACTTTATGTAACAGCTCTTTGCTTAATATTCATATACATATAAAGGGGGTTTCAAATCTACTTTCCTGTTGTTATGTAGATCTTCATGACATTACAGTCACCATGCAATCAACGAATTGCTGATTTGTCAAGCCAGGAAGAAATAAATTGTTCACAGAAAATTTCAAATGATGCTCTCAAGTGGGAAAATCCCTATTATTATTATTATTAGGGAAAGTTTATAGGTGTGTAATATTCTAGAGCATGACAATACCGACTCGATAAAAGAGACAACCAATCTAAGAAAGACAACCCTGTAAATATTAAGAGTATTGCCAACCATCATTTTTTCTTTGTGGAACTAAATACATGAACATAAACCCAAATATCCTATTATGATAAAACCCACCATTGGACTGTAGAGATATTATATCCACGAGATGCAGAGGTGAAGGGTGACACAGCTTTAACGACAGTTTGACCAACATTGCAGCGGAAATTGGAGGCTAAACAGCAACTTGCTGTTTGCTGCATAAAGGCTTTTATATAGCCGCGTGGTCTAGGGCACTGGACGTAGTGCAGGCGTTGTTACCATAAATGACACCACATTGATGGTTCGAATCCCGGAGAAAGCACTAATAAGTAATAGAAAACATAATCTAGAAGCATGACTTCCCTGTCAAAAAGATCTTACCATTTGCCTAAAAATTCGAAAATGATTTATCAGTGGATGATTTTGAGATATTTTTGGACTTAGATCTTCGCTTTTTTATTTCTTTCAGTGGTTTCGTATTAATCAAGGACACAATACAAACAATGAAACCTTGCACACCATTTAACGTTACATTTATATACGTAAAAACAGCTACATTAACGTTAGAGGCTACGAGTCCGAATAACCATGTCAGTCCAAGAATAAATGCCAGCCTGGTATACACCATGCATATGCTTTTATCTTGTTTACGTTTCGTTACTGCTACACTCTGTCGTCGTGATTTTTCTATTCCATATAACGTTATGCCAAAGCAAACAACACAAAACAGTAAAAACAGAAGCACAGGACCACTTAAAGCAAATAAACGAGGGTAATAATTCTGTATAAAACAGTAACCCTCACTGTTGTAGTTGATAAAGCCTAGCCCGGGTGCATAATCCAGAACTAAACAAGTTACAATAATACAAATCGGAAAACCCCAGCCAAAAAGACAATAATACCAAAAACGACGATAACTGTTCCCATCGGCTGTCACAATTGTCTTCACACTAAACTTTCGACTTATATCAAACGCAATAATAGCCATCCAAGCAAATGCTGATAACCATGCCAAGTGATTGATAACTGCTAAAATATTTCTAGCTATGTTGGGCAGTTGTCTGCATATTAAAAGTATCAATTGGCCAACAAGTAGATTAATTGCAAAGCAAACCAAGTTCCTTCCATGAAGGTTGAGCAGTTCTGGTAAAATTATGTGAAAAGATATTAATATAATTAAAGATATCACTGACAGAAGTGAGCTGAAGAAATAAATATAGTCAAAAGGACGAACTGGGTCATCAGACTTCATAGTTTTGTTTGGAGCACAAATATATAGTATGTCACCTTCAATGAAGAATTTATCAAGATTCACTATTCTGTTATGAATATATAAAGTATGATTGATATAATCATATTCATAAAAACTGTATGAAATAAATTGTGAACAATTTGTCTCCACTTGATCACAGCTATATATATCTTTAATGCTAGCATTACCTCCCCTGAAATTAATTTTAAATCGACTGAAGTACAAGGCAATTGACCTGTTCCTCTGCAGTTCTGCTACAGCTTCCTCCTCATTCAATACTATGTCTTCTGCAAAACTTATATGATTTATTAAAGCATTATGGCAGAGGATATTGGTTTGGTTTGAAAAATTTCGTAGTGTAATTTTCATTCCTGTATATAATTCATGGCTGATATTTTGTATACACTGTATAAGACTAGATAGATCCTGTGGTGATGATACGTTTATTAAAGTTGCCCACATAGTTCTATTGTCAGAGATCTGAAAATCCCATTGCAGACTTTCTGTAGTGAACAAACCCACATCGCATTCTACAGTTTGGTAAAATCTTTCAAATAATACCTTGATAAAGGCGACATTTGTGGCATTATTGGCTGAGTCTGGTGGTATATCCCTTTGGATTTCTAGTTTGTATATATAATCCGCTCTGAAATGGGTATCATTTGGCATATTAACACTATCATTAAAATGTTGTGATGTCAACAAAACACACTTTTCATGTAAAAGCGACAAGCCTTTAGGACATATGATTTTTCTACATATATGAGTATGTATATCATAGACCATGTTAACACCACAAGAGAAGTCAACTCGATTTCCATTCCAGGATAAACCTCTATCTGTGATAGAAAATAATAATTGAAAATTTGAACCTGGACCTAGAATTCCTTGTCCACCTTGTGTGTTTCCGTACTTATGATAAATAGTCATATAACACAAGTCTGGTATGTCTGTATTGTTTCTGCAGGGCATACAATTATGGTTTTTGTAAACCTTTTTGTCGAAGTCTTGCAGTGGTTCGTAATAACCCGAGCAAAGGTGATCAGTGTTATAATTTTCCGTTCCTGTTTGACGACATTGACTGTTACTGATAGCATCAGCAATACATTTTCTGTTTTGACCATAAATTCGTGGTATATAATAACCCTTTGAACATTCGGCTTGAATTCCCGATAAGGTAGCTGGTCTATTATTGTCACAGAAGATTTTCATTTTCCACACAACTAAATCTGAGAGTGAAACGTTATGACAAAATGCACAAAACATATTTCTGTAAATGACATGGATCTTGAAGTCACCATTGTGCGAGACGAACACATTTCTAATATCTGATTGCTTCATTTTCTCACAGTTTGTCTTGACAATATCGGAACCAGTGAATGGAGGTGGACATCGATCAATTACTAACAAGTCAGATGTTCTATATTTAACTGTAGTATGAACAGAATAACATGAGCTATAGGAACGCAACATTTTAACTTCCTCTGGAACGCGAAAATGATGTTGTCGCAAAAACTTCTCCGGATCTTTTAAAGCTTTATAGACATCTTCTATGTCATGAAGTCCGAAATTAGAGGAAAATGAATCCAAACAACAATCTTTAAGTAATAGACAGCTTCCATCACAGTAACAATTTTTTCTTCGACACGTCCAGTCTGAACAGTTTTGGCTGATCAATGACTTGATGTATGTTGATGGAAGTGTACTATTACCACCATCAGAGTATGTATCTAACACAGAAATATTGCTGTGACCGCTAAACCTGATTGCAATATCCTGAGTTTTATTATTCAACCTCATACCTTGAATTAAACAAACAGAATTGTCAATATGCATCGTCAAAAGAAAAATACGTACCCAAACTACATAAGAATTTAACTGAAAGTAAAAGTTAATGATCAGAGAACTCCCTAACACATACACAAGACCATTGGTATTTTAAGTCCCACTTGACCAAAGTAGAATAATGTAAATGTGAGCATTAAATGTCGAATATATTGTCTAAGGCCACTCCTCGACCCATCTTTCTAAATTACGTTTTGTCTTTTTCTTTCCTTCTCAAGATTGTGGTCTTGGAGTTAGTAGTCTACCTGTATTGGGTTTTATTTGTATGTTTTATTATACTATAGGGAAACGGGATAGAGAAAGGGGAGGTTTGGGTACCGATAAACCGGTTTAACCCTACCGCTAGCTCTTGCTAGTGCCGGTACCAAGTCCGGCTATCCCGAGTTCCTGTAGTTGTCCATGTTTGTCTTTTGTCATTTTATTGTTTTTCTCGTGCGGTTCCCTGGTGGATTGTGGCATGTGATTGTGGTCTACGGCCATTGTATCTTTCTTATATTAATGACGTATTAGTTGTTTTATCAAAAAGAAAAAAAAAAAAAATTGAAAGATCAGAAAAAAGGTAAATTTAATATAAAAAGGTATGCCAAATTTAACACGATGAAAAAAAAATTACCATAAAATTTAATATTTACCCATACATGCTGTGACACCANCCTCGACCCATCTTTCTAAATTACGTTTTGTCTTTTTCTTTCCTTCTCAAGATTGTGGTCTTGGAGTTAGTAGTCTACCTGTATTGGGTTTTATTTGTATGTTTTATTATACTATAGGGAAACGGGATAGAGAAAGGGGAGGTTTGGGTACCCATAAACCGGTTTAACCCTACCGCTAGCTCTTGCTAGTGCCGGTACCAAGTCCGGCTATCCCGAGTTCCTATCGTTGTCCATGTTTGTCTTTTGTCATTTTATTGTTTTTCTCGTGCGGTTCCCTGGTGGATTGTGGCATGTGATTGTGGTCTACGGCCATTGTATCTTTCTTATATTAATGACGTATTAGTTGTTTTAAAAAAAAAAAAAAAAAAAAAAAATTGAAAGATCAGAAAAAGGTAAATTTAATATAAAAAGGTATGCCAAATTTAACACAATGAAAAAAAAATTACCATAAAATTTAATATTTACCCAGACATGCTGTGACACCAATAATATACACTACAAGTAGTCTCATCTTGAACATGTTGAATTTCCTCTGAATCCAAAGTTAACGATTTGCTTTTTTAACTACGGAACAATAAAATCTGCGAAGTTCTTTCTCATTTTAAATATTTAGTTTTTGAGTGTTGAGCTTTTAACAGATATTTCGAAAGACATGATAACACTATTTACGCTGATGTCAAATACTATAAAAACCCATATTTCCCGGAACAGAATAATGGAAGTGCGCTGTTTGTTTTATTAAAAAGGTCGAGATTAAGTCTGTCAGTATTTATTATCATTACTTTTGAATTTCTTTTTTAAATGAGGGTAAGTACAAAATTACCGAACACAATTTTCAGGAGCCAAAATCCAAAGGGCAAATAAACATAATTTTTACAATTGACTCAGTCCTGTTGCTAACTAAATTTCATTGTTATTACTATTGTTTTTTTTTTATTTATTTATCACATTGGCTAGGGGGAAGGTTTGGGACCAATAAAACTAGTTTAACCCCGCCGCAGCAGGTTTGCGCCTGTCCTAAGTCAGGAAATTTATTAAGCCTTTGTGTGTCTTGTCTTTTTTCTAGTTAGTTTACTTTATGTCTATAGGAGTCTAGGATGATGTTTATTTCGCTGAACTTGATTACTCTTTATTCAGGGTCCGACTCCGACATGCCGTTGGGTATGGGGTTTCTCACCGTTCATTAGAGATCTTATGGTGGCTTTGAGTTGTTATTACTCCCCTTTGGGTCGTTGTCTCTTTGACACATTCTCCGTTTCCCTTCTTTTTTCTATAGTAGGAGCAAAACCACCACAACATTGTAAACCACAATCCTTAATTTTGCGGTTAGAAGTTATAAAAATAAACTGATGTAGGATTTTTCATAATTCAAACGATTTGTTTGAAAAGAGTTATAGACCGCTCTCCTCTAAAAATAAATAAATCGTGTAAGTTGAATGATAAACATATAAAATCAAGTAATGCTAAATAAACTAATATTGGTGATAATATTTCTGCTTCCCTATATAAGTGATTTCTTTTTTCCCTCTGTATTGCTTGGATTATTTTATTGTCATTTGCATATTTCTGACTAATTTTGAGATCTATAAGTTTTGTTTATTCTTAGTCAACACTCAGACTATTAGAAAGTTTAAATTCAAAACGTTGCGACATTAATCATAAGTTTAGTGCAGTGTTTATAGAACTTTTTATACTTTTCCTTTTTTGAAGATCTTATAGTTATTCTCGGCGTTGCCTCGTGCCATTACAGCTATTAGCAGGCCAGGCCATTTATCAAACCAAAACTATTATCCATGCCGCATAATTGTCTAAGGTCACGGCATCAGACAGTATGAGAATCAGAAAATGCACATCCGGTAAGGCGTCCCTGTTTGCATTCATTTGTATTTCGGTTAAGCGTCCATTTTTGCATTGCATGACGAGTCAGTAAAAGTGTAACGTGTTTATTTGATTAAGGGAGTACGAGTGTCAGAAATTTTGTAATTAGAATTGAAATTCTGACCTTTTGTTTTGAAGAGCACTACAAATGGAACAACTTGAGCAAAAAATTTTGAAAATCCATGTCGGAATTTTTGAGATATAAGACGTCAAAATTTTGGCGGGAAACAGATCTCTCTAGCGTTTTCCCTCAATTTGCATAAAGATGTTTATAGGCCTTTAAATATATGAAATTATATTTGGAAGTTGATTAAATTTTATATACAGTCTATTTTATGTATTTTAAAGTGATTTATGACCAAGAAAATGTGATCCATGTGCAAAAAATTTAGCACTGTTTGAATGGATAAAACCCGAGGATATAGAATGCTTCTGAAATCCCTTAATATAAGGTTACGACAATATCATTGCAAATCAATAAATTATACTTACGTTATTGATTTTTCCGTGATGATATTTTGAATGACATTAGATAACATTTTTTAAGCGTGCTGTTGGCATAGAGATGAAGAAGCAAAATTTTCTACATTAACACTTCAGGAAAGTTATTATACTGGTTTTGTCTCAATAAAAGACAAAGAAACCAGTTCGTTTGTTTAGTATATCCTTCCTATATATTAGGAGAACCGCAATTGTTGAATTATATTGTAAGTTCTGTTTGGTTACCGTTATGAATATGTAGCTAGGAAATTCGAGTAAATCATCAAACAAAATATACCATTGAGTACACCAAGACCAGTATCAAAGAACACAAAAAAAGCATAAGAAAGGTAGCTTTGTCATGAACAGGTATGTTATAAATACAAATATTAAACTATAATTATCTTTTAATAAATAATCGATTAGTGTCATTTACTATAATTCCTGTATTTTGTTATTTTAGATAAGTCCAATTGAAGATATATTACAACGATTTTGATGACAAAGACCTGAAAATATTTACTTCCGGTGCCCCGTGTGATAGAATTATTAGAACCCCTGGGTTAGTACCCCATAAAACGTCGATAAAGACACGATTTAATTAATAAATTGTCTTTTGTAAATATTTACTGTAATTTGAAAGTCACAATTCACTTTAAGACTAAATGAAACTATCAATTTATAGTTTTATATACAAAGTTTTCAATTAACTAATATCAACAAACGCTAGTAGAATATTGTTTCGTAAATGCACAATGGTATAGAGAACAAACACCATGATTGTGTTTGCAAGATTTTAAAGCACCAAAATGTTTGTCTGCACAACTTTTCATTTTACTTTAAAAACAATATTTTAACATACTTAATCTATGAGGTATGCATTTCCAGCTTTAACGAATTCTTCATATGGTATTTTTGATTCCCCGTTTTTTTTTATTCATTTCAAACCTAATCCTCTTTTTTTCCATTTCCAAAATGTCATTTTGAAAAGACAGGAATTATCTTGTCAGTTGTCATAAATGCTAATTTTGAAACACGCATTCCGTGAATATGCGTTTGAGTAATTGTGTTTCTTTATGAGATAATTTAGATCAAATTATGCATCAACATCACTACCTTTGTACGATTATCGATATTAAACATTACAATCAATTAAATAAACTGTACAATAACATTGTCTTCTTGAAAACCATAATATCCGATAACTGCTGCATGTTAAAAGGCCACATTTCATCGTTGCACCTTTAGTTTTCGGTCTCAGTTTAGATATATCTAAGCCAAACATTTCCTACTTTCTAGAATGCACGGAAAGACTTTTATATAGGTACTTTGTCCTATTATAACCTTCTATTTCCACATATATCCCGTATTGTAAAATTTGGGCCTTATATGTACAGTCAGTTACTTGTCAGTATGTGAATGCAATGCAGCATACCTTTTTTTTAAAAAACAATTCAGCAATTAAGGATGGTCACTCCTGAATTTAATTCCGGAGTGATCATTTAAGGATTTAAAATTAATATTTTTATTTATTAGAATATTGATCATTCATCATTTTA